>PVIR01011584.1:0-46775 GCA_004026965.1 Petromus typicus
GGGGAAAATAATGAGATTATAACAAAAAGAATGGAAACAAAGTTTATGTATATGGGGGTGGGGGTGGGAGGGCGGGCAGGGTTATGGGGAAAAATGAGAATTAAGTTGTGTCATATACTGGTACAAATTCTCATTGTTGAATGCAATCATGATGTATATATGTAATGTACCAATAAAGATTTCAATTAAAAAAAAGATTAAAAAATTAAAAAAAATTTTCCTGTTATATGATATAAGCTTATAAGAACCCCTATAGTGATACTTCCTGATTTATAACCTTCGGCTCTTTTTTAACCTCTTGAAGTTTTTATATCTATAAAACTAGTAAGAATTTATACACTATGAATTTTTTAGAATTAAGTGAGATTACATATGTATATATATATTATAAATTGCCTCATGCAACTCCTGGAACACTTGTGAGTAGTCAAGTAGTATGTTGTTGCCATGTTTTTCAGCTTGGTACTTTGTTCTAACCATTTAGCTGACGGTATAAATTCAGTCTTGTCCCTGTGAGGATGGGCTATTTATACTCTCAGAGCAAATAATCCCAAAGTCTCAGGGTCTCACAACAATAGTGGTTGGATTTCTGTTCCCATTGTGTATCCACTATAGGTTAACTGCCATTCTAATCTACATCACCTTTTCCAGGTGCTGCCCCTGAAAGCTTGTACGCAGAACTGATACATGCCCTTTCTGTTCAGATTTTGTGGTCAAAGATAGTAACTTGAGCACACTTAGTCTATACTGGCTGAATATACTCCTTTCATGTGAATGATAAAAAAATATCGATGAAGAGTGGCAGTGTAGTACATACTGATCCAGCGAAGTACTTATTTTCCAATTTAATTACCCCAAATTCTTCAGAAAAAATGGGGAGAGAACAAGATTATGATTATAGGAGTGCCTATTTATATGAAACCATTTTTTTTTGAGACAGGGTCCCATTTTGTAGTTCAGGCTGGCCCTGAGCTCAGCCTCGAATTTACAGCAATCCTCCTGCCTCTATTTCCTGAGTGCTGGGATTACAGGCCTGAGCCACTATGCTTGGCACTGTAGTCTGTGCTACTGGGATTGAACTCAGGGCCTTGCACTTGCCAGGCAGATGTCAGAATCACTGAGCTAAATCTTCGGCCCAATAAAACATTTTTATAGAATCCCATGTAATTATCCTTTAAGTTTCAAGGTAGATGCAGTTTACATTATGTTTTTCTTGGATTTTCCTTTGTGGAAAATAAACTGTGTCCACTTTAGTATGACTCTTCTCCTTAGGGTATGCATCACACTCTGCTGTGCATTACAGTGTATTGTGGGTTGAGCTTCCCTAATCTAAAACCAAAATGCGTAATTCCAGAATCTGAAGCTTTTAGAGTACCGTTATGGTACCATAAGTGGAAATTTTCATACTTTAACATATGAGTCAGAATCCAAGTGCACCAAAATATTGCATAAACTTATCTTTAAGGTATGTATATAGAGTGAAATGAAGCACTACATTTAATATATAGCTTTGGCTCCCAAGATACCTCATTGCATATTCCAATATCTGAAAAAAAATCTGAATTCTGAGGCACTTCTGATCTCAAGCATTTTGAGTAAGAGATATTCACTTTATACTTGCATAGGTACTTTCTTGGGTTTACTTATCTTCAAGGAGCTTACAATTTGTATCTTATTCAACGTTAGGACCTTTAAGTTATCTAATCAGTAGCGTAATTGACTCAAATGTTAGTAAAGATAGATTCACAATGTGAGATGACAAGTGAACTGTGTATGTGGGGAGGACAGAGAGAAGTGGGTGCTATGTAATGAAGGGATATCTCCTCTTTAAATCTAATGTATGTTTTATGAAAGTCCTTGGTAGTAATCGTGGGAAGCTACTGGGGAAACTGGAATGTCAATGAAGACTCCTGAGAACCACCATTTCAAGGTTCAGAAAGGACAGAGCCTGTGAAAGAAAATTAAAGCCACTGGAGCACTACATCTGCTACATTATAATTAGCAATTACTGCAGGAAAAAGAAACATTTATTCCATTTTGACAACAAAGATTGCATAATTGCATCAAGCATATTTGCCCGCACCCTTTCCAGGATGTGTTAAGCATTTACAAACAGAAAAATGAAGCCTTGTCCTTGGTAGGAGCAGCAAGAAAATAGGCTTTCTTGGACTGTCACCAAGCCATGAACACCAGATAACATGTGATAAGGTATGGTTATCATGTATGTGGATTAACTATGTCTTTATGAAATTTTTTCTTTACCATCTTCTGCTAAGTCATGTCTGAGAAAGAATCAAGGAAGACTAGTTGTTGCCTGTTGACTGGAGATACCAAGGAATCACTGTATTTTAAATTCAACTACTAATTATTGAGAATCTACTATACTATACACCATCCACTGTGACAGTTTGAGTCTTCTCAGTATGTTAAGTAACATAGTCTTATTGTCTACATATCTTTAAAAAGGTTTCCTCCCTGAATAACATATTCTGATGTCTGTCTCCTGAATGTTCTTCTGGTTTTAGTTGGTGTGTCACATCATTTGGGAAGCATTTCTAGATCTCCAATCAAAGGTTTACATTTCCCTTCTATGTGCTTTAATAACAATATAAACTTCTCTTATACCATAATGAAACTGCATTTTACTTTCTGGTTTAATTGTAACTTCTACTGGCCTATGCATTGTTACAGCATAAGATCTGTTGTTTGCTCTTTCTATGTCCCCTGTCTCCTTGTGATATTTGATGAAAGTCAATTAATTGCTGTTATCATTTATGGCTATTATATGATTATATTATTACAATAAATTACCACATCAAAGCCTTAAAACAGTGCTAAGTGCCTTGTACCTCTGAGGCATTTAGCCATTTGCAACTAGCTGCAATGATTGGAGATCTGTCTTCAGAACTTATATGGATTGTTTGGACAGAGCAAGTTGAGTGGCATGTTTTATTTTCTCAGCTAGATGAGCAAAGCCAGGCATCGAGATCTGCATATTAGGTTTGCCTCTGCTACTATCTCATTGTGTGCTCTGGGGAAATAATTTTATCTTTCTGAATGGATTTCCTCATCTGTCAGAAAAACAAACAAGCAAAAAAAAGCGCAATGTGGAATAAGAGAAGTCACATATATGGTATGCCGTAACCATAATTATTATGGTGGAGGAGTCTATGTTTCTTCTTCTTGATTTACGGCTCTGAGGTGGAAGGTTCAATGGAACACAGAAGGAAGTGATATCATGCTGTTGTCTAGGTCCAGACTAAGAAACTGACAATTTCCACTTCCAGCTGCTTAGAATGCTCATGTTTGAAACCCAGCCCCCATACCACAAAGAAGCACAAGAATCCTGTAGGAAGGCCTGCTGTGGAAAGGAAATGAGTCTCCTGGTCCCAAGCTCCATCTGAGCTCTCAGCTGACAGTGAGTACCAAATTACCACCTATGAGAGGAAGCCATTTTGAATGCAAATCCTTTAGCCTCCAGTTAAACTGCCTCAGTTGATACATGGAGTTGTTCCTGCCTCTCCCTTCTCCAATTCCAGAGTCAAGAGCAAAATATGTGAGTGTTATTATTTTAAATCAATAGTCTTTGCAGTGTTTTGTTACAACACAATAGGTAATTAATGTATACCTTTTGCTATGTTGTAATGTTCTGACCTTTCATCCATTATGATATTGTGGTATGTGTAAAATTAGCTCTAGACCTTTGACAAATCAATGCTTAACCCACATTTATAACAGGGGCAGCAGAAGGGAGAATATGCCATTAAACAATCAAATACTGGTTGAATAGTGCTCCTCTTGGGCTTCTCAGCAGAGGTTAATGGAGAAAGCTTTGGTTAAATTAAGTGATGTAGAGGACAAATGGGCCAACAATTCTCCACTGGAATGTAAGTTCTGTGATTGATAACAATTACTTTTTTTAACTGAAATCTTTATTGGTACATTAAATACTCGCATCATGATTGCACTCAACAATAAGAATTCGTACCAGTATATGACGCAACTTAATTCTCATTTTTCCCCATAGCCTTACCCATTCTACCACCCCATACACTCTATATACATAAACTTTGTTTCATTTCTTTTTTGTTATAATATCATAATTTTTCCCTTTTCACCTCATGTCGCATTGAGTATTTTCTATTTCACAATATATAACATACGTTCTAGAACTCTTTAACATCTTTTGCTTTTTCATACCAGAGAAAAGATGCGATATTTACACATCTATGACCTATTTATTTCACTTATGAGGATGCCCTCAAGGTAGGTCCATTTAAGTATAAATGATTCAAACTTACCATTTTTTATGGCACAGTAATACTCCATTCTGTAGAAGAACCACAGCTTTTTTATCCAGTCTCTAGTTGATGGAAATTTGAGTTGCTTCCAAGATTTAGCAATCACAAACTGAGCTGCTATAAACATGGGTGCACATACATGATAAAAACCGCATGGTGCTGGCAAAGCAACAGACCCAAAGACAAGTGGAGTAGAATGGAAGATCCAGAACAACTCCAGACACACTAAGCTATCTCATTTTTGACCAAGGAGCCAAATAACCTCAGTGGAGGAAGGATAGCCTATTTAAAAATGGTGCTGGAAAAAACTGGACTTTAACCTGCCAAAGTCTAAAGCGCGACCTAACTCTTTAACTGTGTACTAAAATAAAATCAAAGTGGATTAGGGACCTAAATATTAAAGCAGACACACTAAACCTGCTACAAAACAGGGTAGGAAAAATTCTCGAAGACACTGGTTTAGGGAAATATTTCATGAACAAATCCTCCATAACACATGAACTGGTAGAAGAAATCGATAAATGGAATCTCATCCTAGTGAGAGGTTTCTGCACAGCGAAAGATACCACCAGCAAAGTGAAAAGGCAACCAATAATATGGGAAAGAATCTTTACCAGCCATTTGTCAGACAAAGGGCTACTTTCTTGAATATATAAACAGCTTAAAATAAGCAATCTACCCAAATTTAAAGACCCAATTCAAAAATGGGCATTTGAAATGAGTAGATACTTTTCAGAGGAAGAAACAAAAGCAGCTAAGAAACGTATGAAGAAATGTTCAATATTACTAGTCATTCGAGAGATGCAAATGAAAACAACATTAAGGTTTCATCTCACTCCACAAAGAATGGCTGCTATCTCAGAATCAACCAGCAACAAATGCTGGTGAGGCTGCAGAAAAGAAGGAACCCTTCTCCACCGTTGGTGGGAATGTAGACTGGTGCAACCCTTTTGGAGATCAGTTTGGAGATTCCTCACAAAGTAGGACTGGAGGTCCCATTTGACCCAGCCATCACTCTGCTAGGTATATACACAAAAGAATTAAAAGATTCAGATCACAGTGACATATTGTTAACAATTCTTTTGCAGGACTTTCTGAAGATTATTGTCAATTGTGTGTGGGTCTTCACAGGACACAGAAGACTTTCCCTTCTTTTTTTTTATTGTGAAAAGTGATGTTTTGAACAGGTTCATCAAGAAATTCATCACCATTGTTTGTCTCAATGGCCTGGGTCTTGGAGCCAAAAGCTATATATTTAAAATAGCATTATACTATATTACAAAATGTCGTGTTTATACCCAGATAAATAGATAAAGTTTAGCTAAAATGATCCATGATTTATAATAAACAAAAGCTCTTCTTTTCAGTAGCTGAGGAAGGCAGTCTTTAGTAGGCTTGGGACCTGAGGCTTGGTGATGATGTATGTGTTGCCATTGTGTTTTATAGGACTGGTGACTTCTGGACTAGGCACAAGTACTGAAATTCTGGGATGATTCTCTTTCTCCATGAGAGCTGTGGCCCCTCTGCCTTGGGGTGTAATGGCTGTCAGCAGCACTTTAAATAATCCAGGTAAAATCTTAGCTCACTAGATGCTTGACTTTAGATAAGTCATTAGGCCTATGTATCCTTCAGCTTCCTCATTGTGGTAATAATATTAGTGACTTTTATAGGGATTTTAAAGGTTAAATGAATTAACATGCATGAAGCTCCCAGAATAACACCTGCAATGTAAAAAACACTATATAAATGTTAGCTGTTAGTGCTGTTATGGCTATTATCATTAGCTACTATTATTTTTATTGCCTTCTTATCTCACAGATGAGAACCTTGCCCAGCATTAAATTCTTTATGTGTAAGGAGGCTTTTCATTCATTGTAAATGTGCCATGCACACCACTGCAACAGGGAGAACTTTGAGGTTCTCTTATTTCTGGGACTTTCACTTCTCTAACACTTCCCTTCTGGTTGTACTTTTTCTTCCCAGGAGCTATCTACTTCCATCTCACCTCTTCAAGTCACTTTTCACAGCAATGTTTAACTGATATATTGGTTTTGAAGCCTAGCAGGCTTTTGCTTTTCCTATAACTCAAAGTTTAAATCTAAATGTTCGATTGAGTTCCCTGGAAACTGACATTGACACAGTTTTGTGTGAAAGTTTCCTGCGAAGTGCTTTGGGGATATATATTCACAAGAAAGGGAGGAGAGAAGGATTGGACAAGTTTACCCAGGATGTGCTAACTTCCAAGGCTTCCATTGATTCACTATAGAGCATTAGAGTAGGGAAGACCTCCAAGACCTACAAAACTGAAGTTGACAGGGCCAAGTCTTGATATTTCCAAATTAGGCACAGGTGAACTCACTGGAAGAACTTCAGTTGGGCAGAGCTGTTTTCTGTGGCCAAAGACACTTTACACTAGGGGACACAGCTGTGAACTGTCTGCTGCTGATAATCCTAGCACCTAGAGATGGTGGCCCCAAAAAGTGGCCCCCAAAAAGGGTGTGAAAGGTGTGCCAGTGTACACTAACTGCAGAATACTGGTTTAAAGAATGATACATCTCTAGTGAAAGGAACTTTTAAGTCTACTAAAAGGAGGCAAATGGCTCAGGCAAGTTACTTCACCTCTCTGAGCTTCATTTTCTCCTATAAATTGGAGATGAGATCATTTAAAAAGACTAACAGAGCTCTGCTGCTAGATGTTTCTCACAGGAAACAGAATATTCTGTTTCCTGTCCCATCTTGCAGCAATTACATGTGACTAGAAATCTTAGGTCCAGAACTCTAGTCCTTTCACTGACAAATAGCACCAGAACCCCCACTTTTGCTTTCACTCACGGCTTGCTCCAAGGGCAGGAAACAGGTGTCTTTTTTAAAAAATTAATTGCAGGTGTCTTTTTTAAAAAATTAAAAGTTTATTGGTACATTATGAATACACATCATCATCGCATTCAACACTAAGAGTTTGTACCAGAATATGACATGACTTGATTCTCATTTTTCCCCTTTCCCCCTGCGGTGTAACCCTCCACCCCTTATATACATAATCTTTGTTTCCTTTTTTCTTTATTTATGTCACATTCTTTTCCCCCTCATTATTTACCCCCTACACCCTCTTTCCCTTTAAATATTTTCTGTTTCACATTATCAACTATACATACTACAACTCATTAACATCGTTTTCTCATAGCAGAGGAAAGATATGATATTTAAACATCTGTGACCTATTTATTTCACTTATGAGGATGTCCTCAAAGTACATCCATTGAGTATAAATGACTCAATCTTATCATTTTTTTTTTTTTAGGTTTTTTGAGACAGGGTCTCGCTTTGTGGTTCTGGCTGGCCCTGAGCTCAGCCTCAAACTCACATCACAATCCTCCTGCCTCTGCCTCCCGAGTGCTGGGATTACAGGCGTGAGCCACCATGCCCGGCACTGTGGTATCTGGTACTGGTTGCTGCTGGGTGTGGGTCTCCACACCCAGTATTGTTATGTGGTTACCGGGGAATCGAACCCGGGCCCTTGCGCTTGCAAGACAGGCGCTGGAACCACTGAGCTAACTCCCTGGCCCAATCTTATCATTTTTAATGGCAGAGTAATTTTAAATACCTATGATGAGCCAGGCTTTCTTCCAACGTGTATCTACCTTACTCTAACACTGAAGAGTAGGTGTGATTGTCTTCATTTCATTCAGGAGAAAAGTGACAGTAGGAGCACTGAGGTGACTTCCATAAGGTGATATGAATAATAGGGGCAGAAACAGAGTTTAACCTGTGATTATACATTATTTCTTGTTCTGGTACTCTAACCCAAGTGTAGTCCCCTCTACTTTAAATAGAGAATATATTTATATATCCATAATATAGCTTGGAACACAAATAAAAATTTTAAGAAGGACTGATATTTTACAAATATTGATGTGTTCTTCTCTTCTGCCTTTCTGAGCATATGTTTTATACTCTTGGTTATAATACCCAAATGTCTATATATTTTTGGAGGTGCTGTGTGTGTGCACTAGATAAATATGTAAAGGTAATCATGTGTGTTCTTGTTCACAGAATATGATTGTGCATCACAACAGCCTTGTATGTCAGATTTTATACTCAATTTTTAATGTTTATCATCCTTTTGTAATCTAGCTTATTCAGCCTCAAAGACCCGGAATAGAACTGAGTCTACACAAGTGTACACAGAAAATCCATCCCCCAAATCCTCACTCATGGGTGCATGAGGCTCTGGGAGGACATCTAGGTTTAAACCATAAGATTTCCTAAAAGACTCATGCACTTACCTTTATGCAAAACTTCTTCAACCCAACTCTAAGCAACAGTGACATGGTGGGGGGTATTACAACTCTGAACCTGAAACTATACTATAAATCCACCGTGATAAAAACTGCATGGTACTGGCAAAGTAACAGACCCAAGGATCAATGGAGTAGACTAGAAGATCCAGAAACTACTCCAGATACACTGAACCACCTCATCTTTGACAAAGGAGCCAAAAATTCTCAGTGGAGGAAAGATAGCCTCTTTAACAAATGGTGCTGGAAAAACTGGGCTTGAACTAGCCAAAGACTAAAGCTAGACCTAGCTCTTTCACTGTGTACCAAGCTATAATCAAATTGTATAAGAAACCTAAATATTAAAACAGACACTCTGAACCTGCTGCAAAACAGGTTAGGTAAAACTCTTGAAGACACTGACTTAGGGAAAGACTTCTTGAACAAAAGCTCTATAGCACAGGAATTGACAGAAGAAATCAACAAATGGGACCTCATTCTTTTAAAAAACGTTCTGCACAGCACAGGAAACCACCAACAGAGAAAAAAAAAAAAAAAAAACAGCCAATAATGTGAAAAAAAAATCCTTACCAGCTGTTCCTCAGACAAAGGGCTACTATCTAGAACATAGAAAGAGCTTAAAAAAATCAGCCCACCCAAATTTAATGACCCAATTCAAAAATGGGCATCTGAAATGAATAGATACTTTTCAGAGGAAGAAGTAAGAACAGCTAAGAACTATATGAAGAAATGCTTGACATCATTAGTCATTTGAGAGATGCAGATGAAAACAACACTGAGATTTCATCTCACTCCACAAAGAATGGCTGCTATTTCAGAATTAGCCAGCAACAAATGTTGGTGAGGCTGCAAAGAAAGAACCTGTATCCACTGCTGGTGGAATTGTAGAGTCATACAACCTCTGTGGAGATTAGTGTGGAGATTCCTCAAAAAAACTAGGATTTTAGGTCCCATTTGACTTGGCCATCGCTCTATTAGGTACATACACAAAGGAATTAAAAGACTCATATCACAGCGACATATGTACACCCATGGTTATAACAGCTCAGTTTGTGATTGCTAAGTTTTAGAAACAACACAAATGTCCATCAACTGAAGACTGGATAAAGAAGATGTGGTTCTTTTATAGAATGGAGTATTACTTTACCATTAAAAATGATAAGATTGAGTCATTCATACTCAAATGGATGTACCTGAGGACGTCCTCATAAGCAAAATAAACAGGTCACACATGTGTAAATATCGTGTCTTTTCTGTGGTATGAGAAAATGAAGTTGTAAATGAGTTGTAGTATATGTAGTTGATATTGTGAAGTAGAAAATATTTAAAAAGAAAGGGAGTGTAAGGGTAAATATTGAGGGGAAAATGAATGTGGTAATAATAAAGAAAAAAGAAAACAAAGGTTGTGTATATAGGGTCTGGGGGTTGCCGGGCTGGGGGAAAAGGGAAAAAATGAGAATCAAGTCATGCCATATTCTGGTACAAACTCTCAATGTTGAATATGATTATGATATGTATTCATAATGTACCAATATAGAGATAAAAATTTAATAAAAGTGTTGCCAAAGTCCTAATAGTTTCAGCATTTCTGAAAAAGCCAAGTACAAAATCTCATCTGCAATTTAAGGCAGACTCTTAGCTGTGAGCCTCTTTGCTGAGACAAAATACCTTACACTCACAAGTTCAATGAGAAAAAGTTTATTTGGGTTCACACTTTTTAGAGGTTTCAGTTCACAGTTGGCTGGTTCCATAGTAGAGTGGAACAGCAAAAGGGCATCACAGAAGAGAAATAGACCATGGCTGCACATACAGAAAGAAGCAGTAGTAGTGAGCCTCACTTTTCCTCTTTATTCCGCTCACAACCAGGATGGGTCCTCTGTTTTTTGTAAATTCCTTCAGCCTCACCCAGAACTATATACCAATCCATTCAGTGACCTGATCCAGTTATCAAACACCCATGATCCATGTTCATATACCTAAATCCAACCACTTCTGAACAGACCTTCCTATGAAAGGATGAAGATTTGGGAGAAGATCAAAATACAGTACTAGAAGGAAAATATGTCTGATAAGGATTCATGGTAGGTGTCCCACAAAGATTCTTGTGCTGAAGGCTTTGTTCCAATGGTGGTAATACGAATGTGGTGAAGTCTTCCAGAGGTGGGGACTAGTGGAAAGTAAGTAGGTGAGAAGCTTCTCCTCACTCCTTGGAAGAGATTAATACTGGCCTTGCAGAGTGGATTAGTTCCCAAAGTTCTTTGTTTCTTCTATACGCAGATGTTTCTCTTTCTGCTTTTCTGCCATGTTGTGATTTAGTCAGAAGGTCTTCACTGTAGGCTAAACAGAACAGATAGGAACCAACACCCAATCCTGGGTTTTTAGCTCCCCAAATGATCTGAGTGAATTTCTTTTCCTTATAAGTTGCTCAGCTTCATGCATTTTGTTAGGGCAAGAGGAAAAAAAAAAGCCAATAACCCAGGGGAAGTAGAAGACAAATGAGTTCCTTTTCCTCCCGGAAGAAAGAGGGAAATAAAAAGGAGAAGCGAGAGAGTGAATAAACCAAGCCACTCTGGGTCTCTGATCCTTTTTCTTTTTTTCCTCTAAGCTTCAGTAAAGAGATGAAGAAGGGATTCAGAGAAATTAGAGTCCCACTAAGGATAAAAGAGGCACAGCATGGTTGGATGAAGGGAGATCCTTGGATTTAACTTCCTGGCACTTGCTGCTATCAATTCGTATGCACTGTAGACCTGGAGTCTCATCTTCACAAACTTTCCTTCGTGATATGAAGAAGAATCTTTAAGCCAAAGCTTTGGAGTTTTGTTTGATTTTGGACTTTGTGGAACAGCTGTCCTGGAAGGCAGGATGAAGCATTTGGCAGAGGTCCAGGGACTGGTCAGGAACCAGTGGAGGTGAAAGGGTGACCAAGACACCACTGAGCTTAAAACAATTTGAAGAAGTGAGCAGACTAGGGAAAGCAACACATTCGGAAAAGGAGCTAAAATGTCCCCCTTATTGTCTGGGAGGTAGAAGTCACTGCACCCAAGGACTCAAAACTCATCTTTCCATAACAAAAAAACATTGATCTCTGTCCTCCCATTGCACCATGGGCATGTTAGACTTTTTTTCCCCTACTCCACAAAATGTCTGTTTCCAACCTTTTTCACACTGAGAGACAGACTTTATGGATTGTATCTATGGAAATTCCCTGACCTCAGGCCTCTGCCCACCTTTGGACAATCGAAAGCACCAGAAGAACTATCAGAGTGTGTGAGTGTAAAGAGAACTGAAGATTATTTTTCCTCCTGTTCTCACCTTACCTGGCAGTGTTTAAAGGGAGCTGCATTCCTCTGCTGAAGGTCACAGCTTCTGAACCACATCCATGTCCAAGTTCTATAGGGTGCCAGTAGGTTCTAAAACATTCCTTCTTTCCCTTCATCCACTTGGGCTTAGGAATAGCATTACTGTCCTACTGTTGAAAGCTCTGGATGCTTCCCTGTGTCTACTTGACATCTCTCTCTCTTTCATGTTTGGAGACAAAGTCTCGCTTTGTAGTTCAGGCTGGCCATGAAGCCACTTTGTAGCTCAGGCTAGCCTCAAACATACAGCAATCTTCTTGCCTCTACCTCCCAAGGGCTGGGATTACAGGCCTGAGCCACCACGCCTGCCACTGCAGTATGTGATTACCAGGGATCGAATTTGGGACCTTATGCTTGTCAGGTAGGTGCTGGAACCATTCAGCTAAATCTTCGACCCTACTTGACTTCTCTTAACCCTATCTATACCTTTTAAAAATAGTTCCTTAATTAAACAGACCATTTTTCTGCTGGGTAGAATGAATTTCTTTCCCGGTTAATTCTAGACAGCTTGAGCCTATTCTAGTTGTTCCAGCATCATTATAAAAACATTCTTGTTCACTCTCAAAAAGATTCTGTTTGGACAATATTCTGCTTCTGGGACTTGTGCTACAGCATCACTTTAGGAGCGTGGTAGGAGGATGCACTATGACTGCAGTTAAGCTGTGTTGAGCCCTTAAGTAATTGGCCTTTCTGCTCACTCACAGGAGGGCTTCAGGTTGCTGACAGACATAATCAAAGAGACTAAAGCTCCTCTCCACTAGCAGATTGTGGAGCTAATGATTTCTCAAATCCTTCTGCTGAGTTGTCATTCCTCGGTCACAGGGCACTACCTTCTAGAGCTTTGTCAATTCTGCTATACCCGGTGGCTTGCCTGGCCTGAAGTTCTGAATGAACAGTAAAAGAATAGCATCACCTTGTTCATTCAGCGTGACAACTCATTGACACATAGATGTAACTATGGCACCGGTTCTTAGAAGATTGCCATATACTTTACAGAGGGAGCCACTGTTAAAGACAAAGAAACTGACAGAGTATATGTGTGTGCATGTGTGTATAGGTATGTGTATGTGTTTGTGTGTGTGTGTGTAGGTATGTAGGTTTGGGTATGACATTACAGTCTAAATATGAATTCAAAGTGATATATCATTTCTGTTATTAGCGTAAGTGTGAAATTTAAGGGCATAGATTGTGTTTTACAGATAGTGCGTTTAAGGGCATAGATTGTGTTTTAATGCTAGTTTTATGTCCTCCTGTTTTGCCTTTCCTCCATCCATAAAACAGAAGGCACATGGATGGCCACTGTTTTGCCTGGCTCAAGGACAGTTTGCTCAGTTCTCTCTGATTTCACAAGCATTCCCTGAGCACGTGCTGTGTGTCAAGCCTTTTTGCTAACAGTTGTCTCCAGGAAGGCTGCCTGCAGATATTGTGATCCAGGCCATGAGCGTTCGTGGGTGTGGTTGCTCTTCTCACATCTTGAGTTAGAGTTCACTGCCTCTACCTCCTGCCTAACCCCATTCTCCGTCACCTGAATAAACAGAAAGATCTCAGCAGAACTCCAGTTTGTTCCTAGAAGAAGGTAGGGGCTTTCATACTAAATATTCCCACTAAGATCTATGGCAACCTCTCAGAAATCCAGCCAGTAAACAACAGCTTTATCTCTCCTGGGCAATTTTGCTCTTTCTCCCAGGCAACAGAGTTCATCTGTGATATGGTGGTGCTCAGTGGTGGGTGGTGTGACAGGAAGCTTTCTGTTGCCCTGAGTCAGGCCTGGGTGATAGCATAATTACAGTCCTGAACACAACACTCACACCCTGCTCATCAGCAGCCACACTCTGCATGCTCTTTGATTTTGATTACTGCTCTCCTGGGCTCCTTCTCCCTGTCGTGTAGGTCTTACCCTCATGTTAAGAGCTTCTATCTGCAGATCTGAGATCCTTGTAGTGTCACTGCTTTGCTGTATCAACTTGTATTGATGCTCTCTGTTCGGATCTTGTTGTTAATATTTAAAGACTCCTTACTTTTTCTCTGGCCCCAGCCACACACAGCCTTGGGAGATCTTAGAGGCTCCTGGGTTCTGTGTCTAGCCCTTTATGGCTGCCCCCCCCCCCCGCTTCCCACATCCTCTTAGCACAACGGGTTTCCCCAACAGAGAGATGGTTTTAACGTATGGCTGTAAAGTTTTTGTCACTTTTTCCTTCAAGAAGTGAAGTTCAATTCCTTTCCTTGCAAACATGGATGGCCAGAGTAGTTTGTTTTCAGCAAATAAAATGTAACAAAAATGGTACTTTCTACCTACATTATAAAAATGCGAAATACCATTGGCCTGGCTCTCTATCTCTCTGTGTATACTCACTCTTGGGGCCCTAACACCAGAGTTTGGGTATGGTTTGAATGCAGTCCCCAAAACTTCATGTGCCTGGATGCCTGATCCTCACAAAATGCTAGTGAGAGATGCTGTAACCTTTAAGAAGTGAGGCATAGTGGACAGTAATTAGGTCACAGGGTCACTATTTTCCAAAATGGATTAATGCAGGCCTTAAGTGATTTTTAGTTCTCTTGACAATAGGTTGCTATAAAGTAAGTTCAAGTATCTCAGCCTTTGTTTTGCTTTCATTACTGCTTTGAGATCTCTTCTGCACACATTCCCACTATGGAGAGGCCATGTCTCCACCCAGGCCCTCACCAGAGTGGAGCACAAACTTGCACCATGACTTTGAACCTTTAGAGCTGTGAGCTAAATAAACCTCTTCTCTTTGCAAACTATCCAGCTTCAGCTATTTTGTTATATCAACACAAAATGGACTTAGATGCAATGTCAGATCACAAGGACAAGCCTCAGCTGAGGTCCTGGTTATCATATAACATTAACCAATAGAAAAATGAGCAAGGAAATTTTCAGGATGACTCCATTTAGGAAACCCTAGATGGAAAGTTAGCTAAACCCAGTAAATCCTAAATGTACGGAAAATGATATTAATAAGTGACTATTTCTACTTTCATGCCACTATGTTTGGGGACATTTTTTGAAGCAGCTATAGCTAACTATAAAGAGAGGTAAGAACTTGGAAAAAGTTCCAAGAGAGCCAGAGGGTGATTAAAAGGTTATATATAAAACATGATAGCATGCTGGGGAGTCTGAGCTTCTTAGTCAACCAAAGGAAAGATCAAGAGGAAATTTTAAAATATCTTTTAAAACACAGCAAAGGAGACTAAAGCTTCTTGATTTCCAGTGAGGGCAGCAGAAGCGGAAATCAGCTTAAATTGCAGCATGATGAATTTGGGACTGATGTAAGTGGTGATGTTTGAGTGTGCGTGGGGGGAGCTGAGGACACACTTTCAATGAATCATGTATCGTCTTTATTGTCCTCCTAGCCAGTTAGCTGCCTTCCTTTTATGTTCATTGTGGTCCCTAAAACTTATTAATGTAACATATAATAAATACATATCAAAGATAAATTGTATCAATGTCTTAAGGTATACACATGCGTCTTATTTAACATGAGGTTATTTCACAACGAAACCATTGTAAGTTAAAAACAGGTTAAACATGCATTTAATAAAACACATTGCCCAGCCTGACTTAGCAGCAGAGTACACTCTGGAGTGCCGGATTTTTCCTCTCATGATCGCAGAGCTGCTGGGATTGCATCTCCCTGACATTGCCCAGAATCTTGAGAGAGGCTGAGACTACATATTATAAGCTCAGGCGAAGATCCACACTCAAAATTCGATGTATAATTTCTATTGACTGTGAGGTATCAATTTTGTAACATTGTAAAGTTCAAAAGCGTGAAGTGGAACCATTGTAAGACAGAGAACATCTTTATGTTATTTTGTTCTAAAGAACTAAAATAGAAAAAAAAATTATGCCCAAACCAGATTTGCTCAGAATGAGATCATCTCTTAAGATAGTATAATTAACACAACTTAACACCTCTGGTTAATTGGTTTGGAACTATGTGATGTAACTTTCCAAAATAGTCACATCAAAGTTGGTAGACTGGAGAAAGGTTGTTTCCCAACGTTCTTATTTCCTACAAGACTATTTTGCAATCTCACATCTTTCAACTTGCTTGAACGTAGATTTCCTAACTCTGGCTCATCTCACTTCATCTACCTGTCAATTTCTTATTGCTAAGTAACTGACTCGTTTCCCCAAAATAAAATACTATGTAGCTTAACAGCCATTTCTATAGCTTGTGATTCTGTGGGTTGGCTGGAACCTATAGTGTCTTTGAAATTCTAATCTGAGATTTTGCTGTAGACAATTCTGAGACGTGTTAAACCACCAGATGAGGTGTCTTATAGCCACCAGGAATGTGAAATCTCATGAATAGAGACTGAAGAGCCCTTCAGAAGATCTCCACCCGCATCCAATCTTGAAATACACTTTTGTTTCTTTTTCCTACCCCTTCAGTACTTATCCACCCACTGCCTCTCTTTTGGTCAGGATATTAGTTACAGAAATCATCCGGCAACCTCTTGAAGGAACAAGAGCAGCTCTCCTTCAGTGTCTCATACACAATCACAAAAGCCAAACTAAGGGAAAAAAATTTTCCTCCTGCTTCTGCTGCAATTTTCAACACTGGAGGGTATTTATTAAGCTTTTATTATTTTCTTGTTAAAGAATATTTAATCTTAGTGGTGGGTGGGTGGGTGTGGGAGGCAATCATATCAGAAGGAATAAAAAGAAATCCAAGCATATTTTTTTATCTTTATTGGTACATTAAATATACACATCATGATTGCACTCCATAATGGGGATTTGTACCAGTATAAGACACAACTTAATTCTCATTTTTTCCCATAGCCCCACCCACCCTACCACCCACCCATATACATAAAATTTGTTTCCTTACTTTTTTGTTACAATCTCCACAAAAATATGTATTAAGCATTATATGGTGGTGTATTCTTTATAGTTAATAAATATGTAGGAAAGAATATAAGAGAAGAGCTTCCAGCCTAAGCAGAAAGCAAAATCAACTCAGTATAGATCACACCCTGGGTTAACAAAATCTGAGCTACGTTTGCTGGGAAAGCAGATCTATTTGCGGAGAGATGGTTTTCAGAACTTCTTGTTCATAAAGTGCCCTGTGATTAGAAAGTGATGTTGGTTAAATAATAGGTTGGAGCTTCTTTTGACCTACGGTGTTGAGGGCTAAACATAGAAAACTAAAGAGAATTTCAGAGAGGGAGTTGGAATGGTTGGAATATAAGTAGTGATGTTGGTATCTGGAATAAACTACTAAATGATGCCATCATTAATCAAATTAGAGTTTGGTACAATATTGTCAATCTACATTCATTGTATCATTTGTGGTTGTAGAACAATTGTTTTAGTTTGACTGTCCCAGGAGATAATACTGTGTGACAGGTTACTTATTTCTTAATGTGTTCGGTTTTCTCATCTGTGAAATGGAAATAATAATGTTAACATGTTCTTTGCAAGATTCTTTTGAGGACTGCACACAAATAGGTGTAGTCTACTCCTTGGAACATGATACTAGTTATTGTTTAAAGTGGTAATTACTGGAAGAAAACAGAATAGTATATGGAAGAGTGTGTACTTTGAAAGTTGATATAATTGACTTTAAATCTCAGTTGGTTTTTAAAATGTAAGTAGCAATATATCCTTGGGCATATCATTATAAAACTGGGATAGTGTTACTTATATTATATGGTTATGATGGGGCTTAACGGAAATTACTTGCAAAAAGAATTGAATGTAGTGTTTGACAAGTGAAAATTGATGAATGAATAATAACTATTATTATTCTATGGAATTCTTATAGTATCTGGAAAGGTATGATTGCCCTGATCCAGTGCAAAAAAATGAGCCACTGTTCCCCAGGGTTTCTGGTAATTGTGGGCTGCATCTGTTCAGGTCTTGCTAGAAGATAGGATTATATTTAAGGGAAAATCCCTCTGATGGATAAAAGCAGAAGAAGCAGAAAGAAGCAGGGGAGTGTTTATATCAGGAGAGAGGTCTGAACCTGTGGGAGGATGGTAGGGAGACAGAGGCTCACGTGGTAGTGAGTTTTGAGAAAGATTTCACCAGGCTGATGAGGATCCCAGAGCAAGACTGACCTTCAGTCAGGCAAGAGTAGCCTTGCTCCAGGGGACCTGCTGTGCTAGTTCTTGGTGGTGGGTATATCCTCAGCAGGGAAGCCACAGAACATCCGAAGGGGCCGTATTTGGAGGCTGTCTGAATTTTGCTCCCCTAGCAGTGCGCTATGAAGGAAAATCTGAAGGCTGTGTCTCCATGACCAACCCAAGAGAGCAGGTTTAGGTGCACCGCAGATAGAATTCTTTGTTTCTCCTAGTTAGCTTCTAGTTTGAATTAAATCTTCATAACAGATCCTCTCTCAGTGTGGAACTGAATAAAATTTTCTAAGAAAAGAAATACTGCAATGTATTTCTGGACAATAATTGAGGCATTTCTTTGAAAAATAAAATCTAATGAAAAATCAACTTAGTTTCCATTTGGAAAAGGGAAATGCAGGTGCCAATTTACCCTGTTAGATTCTTTAAAGGAAGCCAGACCTTAATCCTCCTTTCCAAATGTAACTGAAAATAAAATTGCATAGTTTAGATGATATCTTTAGTTATTGTTTCAATAATTCATTCTAGTGTCTCTTCCTTTTTTTTTTTTTTTTTAGGTTTTTTGAGACAGGGCTTCGCTTTGTAGTTCAGGCTGGCCCTGAGCTCAGCCTCCAACTCACATCACAGCAATCCTCCTGCCTCTGCCTCCCAAGTGCTGGGATTACAGGCATGAGCCACCACACCCGGCACTGTGGTATGTGGTACTGGTTGCTGCTGGCTGTGAGTCTCCATATCCAGTATAGGTATGTGGTTACCGGGATCAAACCTGGGTCCTTGCAAGACAGGCGCAGGAACCACTGAGCTAAATCCCTGGCCTGTCTCTTCCTTTTCAATTGTACCACTTGAATTTGTTTAAATTTTATGTTTTATACAACAGGAATCTCAGCAGTGTAATAGTAGAGGCAGACTTGGCTATACCAAGTCTGTTTCAGATCTTGGTTCTCTTATTATGAATCCACTAGTTTGCACATGTTGCCTCTTTACCTTCCCTTTCATTTATGATGTTGGGGAAGAAAATCTTTTCATCTTTTCTCTTAGGTTCAATGATTGGGGCCTAGAAATTAAAGGAACAAAAGGCAAATGAGCAGGAGAAATGGGGAGATTTTGTTGACCTACATGCACATGTATGTGGGACTCCCCAGAGGAATATAAGTGAAAGAAGGTCAATTACAATGAAAGGATTTATATATCATCTTAATAGGGAAAGAAAGTCAGAGAAGGGGTACTAATAAGAAAACAAAAGGCTTTCTGAAAGATACATGGGATCCTAAGAGAATAGATAGGAAGTATGATAGGCTTTGTGTCAACCTCTCCTTTGGTATAATGTGGAGAATTCTCGGTCTCTGGTGGTCACAGCCAATCTTCCCTGGTTGCTCCTAGAGACATTTATTACAATTGAGTTCTTTTGAGCTTTTTGTTTTTGAAGACTCTGCTTGTAGACAGATAAGGGATTTATAAGAATTACAATGCCTTCCGCTCAAGATATTTCTTACACTACAGTGGCATATTCTGGATCCTTTCAATGATGTGGATGCAGAAATATTGGTTTGACACACAATTTGAGGACTCAGATAAATAGTAAGACCCAATAATCCTGCTGATATTATTTCAGCAGGTCAATGTTTACTTGCTGAATGTAATTTAATGGTGTGGAAAAGAAGTTAGAGGAGCCTCTAAGTGACATTCACTGATGGCATAGGTTGCATGTTATGATTTGGGTATGGTTTGACTCCCCCATAGGTTTATATGTTTGAAATGTCATTAATGTGGTAACATTGGGATGTGATAGAACCTTTATCAGGTGGTGCCTGTAGAAGATAATTAGATGCTTAATTTTTGTTTTTGTTTTTGGTACCGGGGATGGAACTGGGGACTCATGCTTGTAATCCCAGCACTTGGGAGGCAGAGGCAGGAGGATTTCTGTGAGTTCAAGGCTGAGCTCAGGGCCATCCTGAACTATAAAAGCAAGACCCTGTCTCAAAAGAAGAAAAAAAAAAGAGCAGGTCATTATAAAAGGACACTGTACAAGCCTACCTCTTCTTCATGTGGATAGTTCCATTTTCACTTCTCTGTTAAGCTGTGATATGACTGAGGGACTTCAGTACATGTCACTCTTATGATATTTGGACCTTCTAGTCCCCAGACTTGTTTAAACCTTTCTGGAAATATTGCCCAGTGTCAGATATTCTGTTGAAGCAACAGAAAGTGGAATAAGACAACTTGGAATCAACTCCTTAAAAATAAAATTATGGTCCACCCAACCAGCATATTGCAGTGACAAGAGAAAGCATTGAAACTAAAGATAAACAGACAAAGAGGAGGATGTAAAGTACCAGACAGCAGAGGTAAGGCAGAGCAATAATTGGTTTGTGGCTGATAGCCCCACTGCCTAAGCAAATCTAACAAGTGTTGACTATGTAAAACCACTGAAAGTATCACAGCACTAGGGAATTGATGAGGCTCGTAATTGGCTGTAGACTAGGAAAAGTAAAACTTATCAGTGTAGGCAGGGCCAAGGATTAGAGTTGCTATGACCTATTCTATATTTTCTGCCCAAGTTGAAAATAAGTTGAGGACAAAAACAAAGGTCAATGACTTTTGCTGTTATTCTGTAGAAACCTCTTTAATGTTTTGATTAAAATATAGATTATAGGGCCGGGTAGTTAGCTCAGTGGTTCCGGCGCCTGTCTTACAAGCGCAAGGACCCGGGTTCGATTCCCCGGTAACCACATAACAATACTGGGTGTGGAGACCCGCGCCCAGCAGCAACCAGTACCACATACCACAGTGCCGGGCGTGGTGGCTCACGCCTGTAATCCCAGAACTCGGGAGGCAGAGGCAGGAGGATTGTGATGTGAGTTTGAGGCTGAGCTCAGGGCCAGCCTGAACCACAAAGCGAGACCCTGTCTCAAAAAACCTAAATATGTATATATATATGTTATATTTTTTTATGATGAGTATCTTCAAGAGGCGAAGAGAATGGGTATTTCGTAGTGGGTGAGTTCAATCACATGAGTTTGCCTTTGACTTGAGTGGTGCAGCACCAAATAGTTCATCCAGTCTTGGGTTAAGAGTGTGTTTAAAGCTATATTGCAGGTGAGCAGTTGCATGATGTCTGTCTAAAGAATAAACCTCTTCAATGAGGGAATCAATTTTATTTGAACAAGTAGGTATATATTCAGCATTATTTGTTGTGTCATTGTGACCAAATACTGTAAATAAAGTGAAAATATATTAAAAGAGAAATTGATGAATTACAATATATTCATACTATACAGCTAAAAATTGATTTAGATCAATAGCCACTGAGAATAAGAGATATCCATGAAGACAGAAGTTTCATGTTTTTGAAAAACTTATTCCAAAATCCCACTTAAGAGACTTTAAAACTTAGGTCATTGGTAATAAATAACAACTTTATTAAATTATAGTTCTTTTGAATTTAGGTAGCAGATAGATTAAATTATAGTTATTTGTTCTTGGCCTACTTTTCTGTTCCTTAACATAGCTAAAATAATTTTGAGAATATGATGATAGCAATAGCAAAAGTACCACTTGTTAGAAGTTAAAGGATTAAGATGATTTGGAGAGGTGAAAGGTGGTGTGATAAACATTATAAATTATTTGGTTTGGTGCTTTAAAATGTTTTTATTGAGAGAAGAGAAGGCTACTGTGGCATAGTACTTCTCAAACAGGAGTAGAGAAGAGAGAAGCAAAACTGATCAATGTAATAGACCTAGAATTATATATGTGTATAATATATATATATATATATATATATATATATATATATATATATATATCTTCATATCTGATAGAGCATTGTAGTTTTAAAGGCATTTTCACATTCTGTTCCTCATTTGTGAGAGAGTTGTATAGATGCCTGCCATTTCATGGAAAAAATAAAAATAGAACTAGATTTGTTCTGACCAAGTTCTGCTTTTGAGTACTAGCTAAATTGGATAATTGATAAAATCTGTATGTGGAGTCAGTCAAGAGAAAATTAAGTTTTTCTTCACTGGAGTTTATGATTGAGACATTCTTCAAAATAAATAAATAAATGTATGAACTACACTGTGGATGATCCTCACAGTTCTCCTGTATTTTAGAGATGTTCTGGCTGCTCTGGAAGCCAAATAATAATGAGATTAAAAGGGCATTATCTGAGCAATGATATTGGGTAAGAGGAAAGAGCAGAGAGCATGGAGTTAGGAGGTCATGATGAACTGAAGTGATTATTGTGATCTTGGGTACAGAATTTCCCCTTCTTATAAGGATGGACTAGTTAATTAAGACTAGCCCTATTGCTGATGACTGGTGCTCCTTGAGATATCTTATTTTCCAACTTTTCTTAGGTTATGTACATGCATGTACACACACGCATTCATGCACACATACAAATGCCTCAGCATATAACATATATTGTGGAGAGTAATGCAATAAGTTGGTAAAAATAGAAAAAATTGAAAAGTTACTTGGCCAGGTCCATGAGAAGATAGATACCCAAGGAATGAGCCAGTGTGCCTGGGTGCATTTTACCACTTCTGGAGCCTGTGACTGAGAATCTAAAAGGCTTCCAAGTGGCATGCCATCATGTCACCTTTGTCCTATTCATTAGAAGTCAGTGATGGCCTGCGGGTGTGGCTCAGGGCTTGAACACTTGCCTACCATGCAAGGCCTGGGTGCCTAAGCAGCACTGCCAAAGTAAATATTACAAATAAATAAATAAAGAATGGAATGTTGTCTTTAAAGGTTTTCCAGAGGTAGAGGTTGAGAGTTTGACATTTGGGGCTCTCTGAGAGACCTTGGGGTTGTGGAGAAGCTATCATGGCAGTAAAGATGTAAATAGAAGATAGGTTGTGTATGTGGCTCAGGGCATCTCACAAACAAAGAAATGCAAGTGAGACTGCAGCAGAACAATAACTGAAACAAAAAGACTAGAACATTCTAAAACTGATAAAAGATATCAAGAAGGCTTACTGATTCTAAACAGGACAAATAAAATTAGATTAGTACCCAAACACACTGTAGTAAAATTACTGAAACCCAAAACTAAAGAGACAATCTCAAAAGCAGCTAGAATAAAAATGTCATTATTTTCAAAGAGGAAAAACTGGAATGACAACTGATTTCTGGGCAGAAACACTATCCGTTTGAATGCTTTGAAATGACACCTTTAAATTGTTCAAATAAAATAAGCACCATTGTAGAATTTCTATCCAGTGACAGTTTTCTTCAGTGATCTAAGGGACACAAACACACTGCTTCAGTCATGTATTGCTGCATAACAATATTACCACAAGTTTAGTGGCTTAAAGTAACAGATAGTTAATATTTCACAGTTAATGAGAGTCAAGAGAGTCAGCACACATGAGCTAATCTTCTGCAAGGCTGCAATTAAGTTGGGTCTTGTGTGAAGAACTACTAGAGAACACTTGGTTTCCAAGCTCAGTTGTTGGCAGCATTCATTTCCTTCCAGGCTGTCAAATTGGAATCTCTGTTTCTTGCAGGCTTTTAGCTGGAAACTGGAAGTTTTAAATCCATGGTTTTAAAATCCATATGTTATGAGAGGAAGGGTGAAAATCAATACACTATGTACTCATCTCAAGAAATCAGAAGAAAGACAAACTGACAAATCTGAGCGACAATTGGAAATGACTTCTGAGGTGAGGAGACATCTTGGATCAGCCTTGCTTCAGTCAAATGGGGCCTTCTGAGTCTTACTGAAAACCCAAATTTGTATACTATGCAAGTTTGTGTTGCTGGAACATCTTCTTTGATCCTACTGTAGCTGAGAACAAAGTGGAATACTAAAAGAACATTAATTTGGAAGATATTTTCTCCAGGGTAAATTTTTATTTTTAAGGAAGAAATCAACAGGATAGTGGCATATGTTTGAGCTCTTGAAAACTGACTGATCATTATTGTGACTCACCTACTTTTAAGAAAATGACATGCATCTGGCTATTGCAAACACATGAAAATGTCTAAGAGTCATGCTAATGGATGAATAATCATAGCTTCAACAATCAAGATGATAATAAAACAACATATTTAAAGACTTGTTTTTATGAGACAAGATGAAACAGCAAGGATGATCATGCTAGAATCAGTAAAGGTCTTTGCATGACAGACTGATAGGCCTTGTAGATAAAAGACAGAAGGCAATGCAATCTAAACAGACATCAGTGTAAGTTTTATTATATTCAAATGATACACTTCTCCAAACCAGAGGATGATCTCTCCACTTTTCTATTCTTAGTTATCTACTGGGAGGGTCATAGGAGGAAAAACATCATCAGTAGAGGAAATGATGAGGTAAGAAGTAGAAAACGAATTAGGATTTGTCCTACTCAAAGTGACTGTACGTGAAAGCAAACCTATAGGTCCCTAAGTGAATTTAGAGTATTTCCATACTAAGTGTCCACACAATCTCCTTTTCTTTTTCTTTTTTTCTTTCTTTCTTTTTTTTTGAGACAGAGTCTCGCTTTGTAGTTGAGGCTGGCCCTCAGCTCAGCCTCCAACTCACATCACAGCAATCCTCCTTCCTCTGCTTCCTGAGTTCTGGGATTACAGGCATGAGCCACCACTCCCGGCACTGTGGTACGTGGTACTGGTTGCTGCTGGGCATGAGTCTCTGTGCCCAGTATTGTATGTGGTTACCAGGGGATCGAACCCCGGCCCTTGCACTTGCAAGACAGGTCCCAGAACCACTGAGCTAAATCCCTGGCCCCCACAGTCTCCTTTTCTTTGTGACTTAAGTGTTTGCAATGAACCATGACAAGCTTCCCCCCATCAATTTAGCTAATGTTGGGCTCCATTTATGCAATGTCAAAACAATGGAATGCATTTTGAGCAGTTAAAGCATACCCAATGACTCACAGCACCAGATAGAAATAGATTATGTTTAAGGTTCTTCCATATACCATAATGCTGATGTTTGACTTCATTTTACCTCTCACAAACACACGAAGTGTGATGGAAACTTGCTGCTCTCAGATAGGCAATGACAGACCGGCAACACACTACTGAAAAGATGTGAGCACAGCCATATGTCAAGCATCACTAACAATTATGTGATGTTTTAAAATAGATTAGGCATTCATTGAAATTATTATGTTTCCATCTTTATCTTCTTTGAGGAACTGAACTGAACTGACTTCTTGAGATTTGATTTTGCAATGTGGCCTCAGGATTCTAGAAGAGGTCCTGCTTCTCACTGCTTGCCCCCCATTTCCATGTACTCTTGTTCAGAGTACGCCCTGTACAAGCTTATCCATGTAACGTTGTACTGTTCACTTTGGGGACATACAGAGTTTAGTGACATGGGAGCACTGCAGAAGAATGCAAATGTATCAGGCCTCTTGACCAAGGCCTGAAGCAGTAAGCGAGAGCCCTCTACTTCGTGGTCCTGTGGTCCAACACTTACTGGGGTACACTTTCCTGGCTGCATTCTGAGTACTTGGATTCCAGCATTTCTCTTCACACTGACCTTGCCACCTCATTTGGGCATGGAGTGTGTGCACTCTCAGTTTTATGTGCTGGGCAGAGGGTAAGTGCACAGAAATGGTGGGCAAGTGTGTGCCTGTGTACTAGCAGCTGCTGCTTTCAGGCTCCAGAAAGATCTTGAGGCTAAATGTAAGCAGGATTTTCTACCTTTTGCTGGGATGCATATATTCTAGCCAATAATATGTAATGCAATTTAATTTATGGAATCACTGGGTGCTATCCAGACATAGGGGCACTTCTTTCTTCATTTTCTTTCGCTCTTGTTCTCTTTGGCCTTTGCATGCAGGCCACTTTTAGAATCACTCTATTTGTCTGAGGAAATGATACATTCTCCAAGGTACAGTTACTTCTTAATTCTCAGTAGTCTTAAATATCACATGATATGGCAAAAGAGTGCACAGCAGTTTGTATGGCAAAGATGTCAATGACAGATTAATAATCTTGAGACAAACAGCTTATCTGATGTGTCCTAAATGTGATTGATTGCATGTCTTATAAAAAATAAAGGCAGAAAACATTTAGAAACAGACAGATATAGTCACCTAAAGTGGCTGGAAGAGTGAATGACTGGTTGCTTGCTATATGTGACTGCTGAAAGTGTTCATTAATATATGTATTTTTCCATCATTGCATAAAAAAACCACTGTAAGCTTAGTGGCTTACAACTACTGGTATTTTCTCTCACAGTTTTCCTGGATCAGGAGTTCAGGCATGGCTTAGCTAGGTGCTCTGCCACCATGCAATCAAAGTATCGGCCAGAGCCACAGGCTCTTTGGATGATAGTTCTGCTACCAAACTCCTGCAGTCATAGGTCTAATTCAGTTCCTTGGAGTTGTGAAACTAAGGGCTCTGGGTTCTTTCTGACCATGTGCTAGAGGCCACATTTAGCTTCTAGAAGACTCTACAGGTCTTTGATATTACAGTGTTTTCTAGAGATCCTGTCATGACCTTGACTCTTTGCCATGACCAATGCCAGCAAAGAAAATTACAGCAAATCTGCTAGCAAGATGAAGCTATATATGACACGATATAATTACAGGAGTGACATCTCATCACTTTGATCATGTAGGTACTGCCCACCTTTAAATAGAGGGGACTACACAAAGGAGGCAGGGATCCTGGAGCCACCTTAAATTTTGTTGGCTACAATGCATTAATTTAGTATATTATATGGGGAGAAGTTGGTCAAAGGGTACAGAATTTTAGTTTTGCAAAATGAGTAAATTCTACAGATTTACAAGGTATAGCACAATGACTTCAGTTTACAAAAATGCATTGTATATTTGAAAGTCACAATGAGGGTAGACATTAAGTGTTCTCAATGTGCACGTATGTTGGGGGGAGAGAGAGAGACAGAGATCGAGAGGAGTTGAAAGCATAGTAACTAGGTAAGGGGATAGGTATTTTAATTAATACTAGATTATGGTGATTAAAATATATGCATTAAGCAAATAATTGAGTTATTATACCTTAAATGTATAAAGATATTCCTTGACTCATGACAGTGTCACATCTCAATAAACCCTCTGTGAATTGAAAACAAGTTAAAAATGCACTGAATATGTCTCACCTTCTAGCATAATGAAGGAGATTGTTATACTAGAATAAAATGAAAATTCAGTAGCAGGTTTGACTTCTACAGAAAGTGTATCTCATTTACACCATCACAAAGTTGAAAAATTTTATGTCAAACTATTCTAAGTTGAAGACAATCTGTACAATTTTTGTCAATTATAACTTGATAAATTATTGAAGAATCAGAACTATTTTCTAAGTCACACAAAGTCTCAAATCGGTTAATAGAAGCATTTGTTTTATCCCAATCTTCAATTTTTTTTATAGGCAGAAGAGCAGTGGTAAAATGATAAATCAAAGAACAGACATGCAGATATCAGCTGATAGGAACTAAAAACAGAGAGAAAATAATCATGGTGTAGCAGGGCTTCCATTTTGATTCCATAACTTCTAGAAACTTCTGCAGTTCTTTGTCACATGACCCTTTTCACTGGCCTGCAACCAACATGGCAGCTTGCCTCTCTGAAAGCGAGCATTATTAGAGTGTGCTTGGTTTAGAAAAAGACAAATGCCCATAAATAAACCAACATGACTGAAAATATCTCCCCTTGGCTCAAATTCTTTTTATCACACAAAACATCTCCCACACAGTTTTTATAAATATGCATCTCTAATAAGTTGTGTGTTCATCTTAATGAATTTAGAAAGCATAGATTGGTAATTAATGTTGCTCCAGTGTCTTTCAGGTCTTATAACTAGAAAGTATTATCAGCTGTAGTGTGTTGGATGAGAAATTCTTGAAAATAATTTTATTCTTCTTCAAAACCTTTTCCATTCTTATTGGGCCAAGCAGGGACATACCTGAGTTACTGCTCACCTGTACTATTGTCATAGAGTAATATTGACTTCTCCTTATTCGTCTTGAATCTCTGACCTAAGTTTCTCCCCAAAGGCATTTTTTGGTGGTGTTTCTTCCCTTTCACCTGAAATTCCGAGTCCCTTGTCTGTCTGAGGCCCTGTATGTTTCCCCTGCCAGCCAATGCATTCAGTTCCTGAATAGCCAAGGAAACTATATGGAAGGAGGAAAATATGACCTTATAGGCTGTGGGCCTTTGTGCTTTCTGTTCCTTCTACTTGCAATACCTTTATTTTTTTTCAATTCATAAACTCCAACACATTTTGTTAGTGTTTATGTATTTTGTTTTGGTCACATATTTATTAATTTGTATTATAAAACATTTCAAATGTAAAAGAAACATAGGGAGTCATATAATAAACAAGCATGTCTATACCATCTGTTTTTAAAAATATTGACATCTTGCCATACTTACCTCTGATGCATAGTTTTTTCAATATTTATAGAAAACACTTTTAAAATTGATTTTATTGGTACATTTTATATATACAATATGATCACATTTAACATGGAGAACTTGTACCTATACGTGACACATCTTGATTCTCGTTGTCCCCTTTCCCCTGCCCTTCCTATAACCCCTGCCCCCTATATACATAAGCTTTGTTTCCTTTTTCTTTTTTTCACTACGAAGTTTTTTCTTTCTCTTTTTACTTTCCCATACCTACCTTTTCCCTTTTCTTTTTGCATATTTTCTTCCTATTTCACATTGCCTAGCATATATTTTGGCATTTATTTACACCTATGGTTTTTCATACTAGAGAAAAGATACAGTACTTACACATCTGTGTTCAATATTTATAGGAAACATTTTAAAATAAACAGAAAATATAAAGGATACAATGAACCCTCATGTATCTGATATTGCAAAATTTGTTAATATTTTGCTTATTTATTTTCCTCTTCTTATATCTTTTTTTTTATTACTGCCTTTCTATCTGGTCACCCCATGTATACATGAATACACACACACACACACACGTACGTGAAGCAAATTAAATCTAAGTTGCAGGCACTGTCATGAAATCTGATCCCTAAATAGTGCCACATATTTCTTGAATGGTAAGATATTGTGTTACATAGCTTCCATATCATTGCTACACTTAGGCAAATTATCAGTAATTATATTCTGTCTATATAAATATGATAATTTTCTCCAATTTCTCACCAAAATGTCTTTTTACAGTAATATTTTTCCACACAGGATAACTCATCACATTTGATTTTGTTTCATTAAACACCTTTATCCTTGATTAGTGGTTCCCTGATGGGCTAGTTGATTAATGGTATATTTCATAGTCTTGATTTCCCAGAAGTTCTCTTCATGTTTTCATTGAGCATCTACCTGTTTAACATGTATATATCTCCTGAAAATTGACAGTTTCCCTATCACTATTGTCCTTTATGGTTTTTACCAATGATTGATGCCTGAATCAATAATATTATCAATGATTGTAAGGTGGTAATTTTTAACTCTGTCAATTATTTCTTCATATAGTAGCTGTTTTGCTATAAAGAAAAGCACTCACTGAGCTCCAGTTCTCTTCTAGGAGGATTACATGAGTCTCTCCCCTTAATAAGCAATTTTTCTAATAAATTATATTGAAGTGAAGTGAGTGAGTCCCCCGTGTTTGGAGTACTATTATGAGATATCCTAGGGAGTATTAATTCCTGCCACTATTTATGAGCCATATGGGCAGGCAAAAGTGTTTCAATGCCCACAGATAGTCTCTGGCAAATAAATACAGGTGCTGGCAGTTGTAAGTCCACTGACAGCGGGAAACGAGAAGGACAGCAACAGCTGAGGCATAGACTCATTGGTTTTTATTTATCCATCGTGTTACCATTGCTCACAGTCATGATTTCTGTTGTTCAAAGCATCTGGAATTTGGCACATGAAAACTTTATCAGAACTGTTTGTCCCGAGTTCTCTAAGCACATTTCCATTAGCTTTGGTAACTTCCTTACTTCCTGTCATGCTATGAACCCAAATCATCTTCCGTTTTCTCTGTTCTAGACCTTAAATTAACCATTTCTCCAAGGAGTTCTGATTCATTTTTAGGAGGAAATCAAGATCTGACAGCTAAAAGTGATCATTTTAACTAGATGTGTGATTGCTTCTTGACCTTTTGAGTGGCCTAGTTTCACAAGTTCACAGTAACTTTTTCAATTCAAATACAATATTGAATTTTTGTTTAATTTCTTTGATTTTACCCCTATTTTTCTCTTACACTGAAAATAAAGTTTCCCGTAACAGTAACATAATTTTAACATTATATATACCAATGTTACTACTACATACAGATTATGATCATTTCTTTGAAATTCTTTTTGTACTTTCTACATTTCAATAATGACATACAGAGTACTAATTCTACAATTACTTGAAATAATTTTTTAGCTAACTTTCTTTTTCATTTTTAGTCATTTTGGTAGATAGTCACATTTTGTTCCATTTTAGTTTTTTATAATATTATTTTGAATACAGTATCATACTTACATTATTCATACAACAAAACATATATAAGAAAATACTCAGAGAGGGGCTGGGGAGTTAGCTCAGCGGTTCCGGCGCCTGTCTTGCAAGCGCAAGGGCCCGGGTTCGATTCCCCAGTATCCATATACAATACTGGGTGTGGAGACTCACACCCAGCAGCAACCAGTACCACATACCACAGTGCCGGGTGTGGTGGCTCACGCCTGTAATCCCAGTACTCGGGAGGCAGAGGCAGGAGGATTGCTGTGATGTGAGTTGGAGGCTGAGCTCAGGGCCAGCCTGAACCACAAAGTGAGACCCTGTCTCAAAAAAACCTAAAAAAAAAAAAAAAGAAAATACTCAGAGAAACCTGTCATTTTTAGTATCCTGGTTTTCCTTCAAGTACTTATTTTTATATATGTATTTTTATTTTTCTCGCTTTTGCATATGGTATATAAAATTTTGCACATTCTCCTTAGCAGGATATGCTGGAGTTTAATTCAATATAGCTAGATGTTCTTGATTATCTTTTTAAGTTGCATAGCGTTCAATTTTTAAAAAAATTTTAATCTTTATTAGTACATTACATATATGCATCATGATTGCACTCCATAATGGGGATTTGTACCAGTATATGACACAACTTAATTCTCATTTTTTCCCATAGCCCTACCCGCCCTACCGCCCCCCCATATACATAAAATTTGTTTCCTTACTTTTTTGTTACAATCTCATCATTTTTCCTCCTTCACCCTATTTTACATTGAGCATTTTCTATTGCACAATGTATAACATAGAATTCTAGGACTCATTCACATCTTTATTTTCTCATACCAGAGAAAAGATGCGATATGTACCTATCTATGCCCTATTTATTTCACTTATGAGGATATCCTCAAGGTATGTTCATTTAAGTAGAAATGATTCAAACTTATCATTTTTTATGGCAGAGTAATACTGCATTCTGTAGAAGAACCACAGCTTTTTTATCCAGTCTCCAGTTGATGGACACTTGGGTTATTTCCAAGATGTAGCAATCACAAATTGGGCTGCTATAAACATGGGTGCACATATGTCACTGTGATATGAGTCTTTTAATTCTTGTGTGTATATACCTAGCAGGGCAATGGCTGGGTCAAATGGGACCTCCAATCTTGAACTACAAAAGGCCTAGAATAGCCAAAGCAATTCTAAGCAACAGGGACATGGTTGGGGGTATTACAATTCTGAACCTGAAACTATACTATAAAGCCACCGTGATAAAAAAAATGCATGGTACTGGCAAAGTAACAGACCCAAGGATCAGTGGAGTAGACTAGAAGATCCAGAAACTACTCCAGATACATTGAACCACCTCATCTTTGACAAAGAAGCCAAAAATCCTCAATGGAAGAAAGATAGCCTCTTTAACAAATAGTGCTGGAAAACCTGGGCTTTAACCTGCCAAAGGCTAAAACTAGATCTAACTCTTTCACCGTGTACCAAGCTAAAATCAAAGTGGATAAGAGACCTAAATATTAAAACAGACACTCGAAATCTTCTGCAAAACAGGTTAGGTAAAACTCTAGAAGACGTTGGCTTAGGGAAAGACTTCATGAACAAAACTTCTATAGCACAGGAATTGGCTGAGGAAATCAACAAATGGGACCTCATTCTTTTAAAAAGCTTCTTCACAGCATAGAAAACCATCAACAGTGCAAATAGGCAACCAACAATGTGGGAAAAAATCTTTAGCAGCTGTTCCTCAGACAAAGGGCTACTATCTAGAATATACAAAGAGCTCAAAAAAATCAGCCCACCCAAATTGAATGACCCAATTCAAAAATGGGCATCTGAAATGAACAGATATTTTTCAGAGGAAGAAGTAAGAGAAGCTAAGAAGCATATGAAGAAATGCTCAATATCATTAGTCATTCGAGAGATGCAGGTGAAAACAACATTGAGATTTCATCTCACCCCACATATAATGGCTGCTATTTCAGATTCAGCCATTGGCAAATGTTGGCGAGGCTGCAGGGAAGAAGGAACCTTTCTCCACTGTTGGTGGGACTGTAGACTCGTACAACCCCTGTGGAGATCTGTTTGGAGATTCCTCATAGCGTTCCATTTTGTGGTGGTAGCAGTTTATATAGCCCCTATCAGAAACATGTGGGTCATTTCTAAGCCTTTCCTCTGCTCACTGAAATAAAGGTACAGGGAAGGGTTTTACAATAGTGTGCACGCGTGTGTGTGCGTATGCAGGTGTATTTATAGAATAGATTCTCTGATGTGAAACTATTTGTTTGGTCAAAAGTTAAATTAGGTTATTTTTTGTAGAATTTCCACATTCTGTATCATAATGGTTATATATATTTACCTGGGAGGGTAAATATTATTCACAGACTTATTGTCCCTAGACTCACCAATAGTTTGTCTTTAGTGATGTGCTTGTTTATTACAATTATATTGTCATATTATTTAAAAACAGTGCTGCATGTATCCTTCCCAAATCTTTTGCCGCTGATAGGATCATCTACAATTAACTGGGCTGATACTTCTAATACAGTGTTACGTGCAAAGGAAATAGTGTATTCTTATAGCATATCCTTGGAGTGTAGGGGGAATGTTCCTAATGATTGATTTTTTATTAAGTAAGATGTTGGCTTTTCTTTCATTTTATTTTATTTGATGAGGAAGGGTTAATACCTCTTTATTAAAAGTTTTTGTGAGGATGGGTTTTTCCCATTTTGAAGTGTTTAATATATATATGAAAATAACATAATTAAGAGATATATTGATATGGAGCACTGCATTAATAAATTTTAAAAATATCAATCCTGGAATGAACTATGATGTATAAGGAGCTCTGAGTTGACTCCAATCCCATTGAAATCACTGAAAATCATTGTAAAAAAACATTTTAATTCTCTGGAAATGATACTGATATAGGAAGTAGGGTGTGCCAAAGCTGACTTGGGAAATAAGCAGAATCTATCAATTATAAGGTTGCAGGACAGCTCCATATAATTCCTGTGACCCTATATGTGGAAGTTGTGAGCTTCTACCAGATATAGACGGCATACAAGAGAGGAGGTCTTACAAAGAACCCGCTATCCAGACCTCTCGTGGTGGCCTACTCTGCATCTCCTAGACAAAGTACACTTTTATTTTGTTTTTTAATCTTTCCTAAGGGTATAATGCAGATGAAGAAATATTCATTGTAGGGAATCTACTAAAACTCAGTGAGAAACATGAGTCTGTGTTATTTGCACAAAGACCTATATCTTCACATGTCTCAAACTTAGTAAGTTTTGGAAACTGCACTCAAGCTTAGTATAACCAAGAACATGGACCTCTCTTTTCTCCCATCTCCCAGTTGAGGGCTGTCTTACCTAGATAGTCATTGCACTGGCATTACTCATCCTGGTCCCAGATACCTGTTGCTCTGGGAAGTACAGGTGAGAGGCAAAAACTCCCTTTTGGTCAGCTGCTGTGTGTGCACTGGAGTTGCTCTTCCATGGGTATATTGCTTTTATAAAACAAGGACTTGCTGCTGGACTTGTATAGGAACCAAAAGTGGCACCTGTGCAAAAGGAAAGACCTTATCCTGTGGACAGCTGGCCCAGTGGCCAGCAGCTATAAGCTCAAATCTACCTCCCTGATGGATAAGAAAGATGGTGTTATAAGAAGGGAGAGGGTAGAAGCTTGTTGATTAGATGGCAAGAAGACATACATGCTTCTTTGGGGGTCAGAGTTATGTTCTGCACAGGAAATTTTAAACTTGTGATGTCACTGATCCAAAGAACTGTCTTCTGTTCCTGTCCATTCTTGAAAACTTATCTCAAAAACAGAAGCAGCATTAATAAAAAGCTTTTCCTGAAAAACAGTTGAAGTTAAGGCATCGATCCAGTTGTGTGTTTAAGCTTTAGCCAATTCCCTTGTCCCTGAAAATACAAAGGCCTTAGTGGCACTTAACTTTGGTCTTGAGGCAAGGGATCCATGCTGCCAGAGGTCAGCAAAGGAAACCTGGAGCTGCACACTCCCACACCAAGAGTTCAGCTCCTAAAGAGGGTTGTCATTCACATAGAAATACACTGCCCTCCTAAAACCAGCTCCTGAGATGAGGTACAGAGATTTTTATCAGTGGCAGAAACAAGCCAGAGGTAGAGACCACCAATTTGTTCCCAGAAGAAGGTCAGGGTGAAAGGTCAAAGGCAACTGGACGATATTGACAGATTCTTCAGAGATACAAGCTAAATTGTAGGCTGTGTAGTTTATTAGAAGAAAAACAGAAAAAAAAAATAGCAGGAAGGAGCCCTTTTGGAGTCAAATAAAATCCTTAAGAGTAACTTTGGAAATCCCCACTTCAAGACAGCCTAAATTGGACTGAATTCCTGGGCAAAGCAATTTATGTTTTAAAGCATCATTTGAGACAGTAGAGCAATCAGCTGGTAATTAGTGAAGCTTACCTGCCAGGTGTGGCCAGAGAAAGACTGTAGAAGATCGCCCTGACAAAACCATTGTCATTCTGGAACTGTGGTGGGCCTCTCCTGAGCTGCACTTCTTCAAAAGCAATATCCAGTGTTTCCTACTGCAGGAGTACAGAGTTCCCTGAAATAACTCAGCTTGTGATAAAATAAGTAAACAAGGCTAAAGAAGTTCAGGCTTTTGCTCTCAAGTTTCTGTATTTCAGTTGGCTGGAAATAGAGTAGCAATAGATTAACAGTAGAAAAGTCCTAACAAATTTATTTAATTTTAGTATTACCTGACATAGAATTTTCAGATAAAAGATATCATACTCGGCAGGTAAGGCAACCATAGGCCGCAAATGGGAGTGAAGGAAACTTCAAAGTACAAAGACAAGACACTAGTCATCCTGAGAAGAATGCTCTGACTAAACTCCTTAAGGTGACAACCTCTCACCATCCCTTTAAATTCTTTGTTCTTTACCTGCTAACTCCCATTTCAGATTCAGCCTGGTCCAACCAGAGTGAATAAACTGCCTTGCCCACACAATGTCTGCCCAGGTGCTCTCTTCCTGCCACGTCTCCATTACGAAAGACTGAAAGACCCAAGGTGAAATGTTCACTCATGTGCCTAGATTTAGTGAAACATGGATAGCCACATAGAAATAAGATTGATGTTAGGTAGTTCCTTTAGAATTGGCTTGCCAGTTAAAAGTATTCCAGGTGCTTCTTGCCCCAAACAAAGAATTGGACAAGGAAAACTAAAAATAGTGCCAAAAATTTATTTGAAAAATGAAGAGTGAAGGGTCAAGGGAAGACCTAGACAGAACATGGGCTGAACACAGAGAGGAAAGGATAAAAGCGAAAGTGGAAGTGTACCCTATGTCTAGGATGCAGTGTGGTACAGCAAAAAGTCACATTGACAAGTATATGTATTTATACACAAACAGTCTATTGCTTGTCTTGTGTTTTTTTATCAAATTATTGTGGTATAACAATTAATATAAGTTTATTTTATGGCTTCAACATTTTTTTTTCTTTATTGAGTTTATTGGTATATTTTAGATATGTCTTATGATCACATTCAACATTAAAAATTTATACCTGTACATGACACATCTTGATTCTCATGTAGTTTCAACTTTTAACATCACAAACAAGATGTCCTTGGTTGCTCTGGTTTATTCTCCTCCAAGATGGCTGCCATCAATCTTTTCTCTCTGTTCTGTACATGTTGTTTCACATACCATACTTACCCCACAACAAGACGAGGTCTTATATAAGTTTTTGTTCCAAAAGATACACTAAGGCTTCCTTTTAGGGAATGTCTTATTTTTTCATGTACAACAATCTATAGCTATTCATATAAAATATTCCTCATTTACCCATGTACAAAAATTTATATTTATTCATGTACAGAAACGTACCTTTATTCTAATACAGGCATGTCATATTCTTCTGGGACACTGTTATAACTCTTGAAACCCTGAGTTCTGGCCTGAATTTTTTGGTACTCCATTTCCTGTAGAACCATTGGCTGCAGTTTCTCCTGTCCAGCAACAGTAAGGACTTTTCCATTCAGCCTGCTCAGAATCCATTAACAATGCAGCTGTTACTGATTTTGTCCCACGGATTCTTTGCCCATCACATATTTCCATTAAATCAAATGTCAACTGAAGACTCAGAAGACAGGAATGACAACAAAAATGATGGCAGTTAGGAATGATGGTTCACACAAAAGCGATGAAAAATTGCGGGCACTAAAATTGAGAAAATGTTTCATTATTTCACATAAGTGCATCAAGCATGTCCACTACAAGGTTCATATCTCTCAAAACCATATCTATTTGCTATCATGTGCATTCATACATTGTGTCTATACTCATTTGGCAATAAGTCTCAAGTTCATCTATTTACACAGGCATTTACCACTTGCTCTTCCAAAGGTGTTTACTTGAGTATTTATAAATACAATGTTTAATTATAATTCATATTATCATTTATTTTAAGCATCAGTGACATTATTAATTTATATTTAATGCCTATTAAGATTATTATTTTATAGTTCAATAGACTTGTTGTGTTTTGCAATGGGTGTACTGAATGTTTCTGTCTGGCTGACACTCTTAATTAGGGCTTATTTTGGGGGTAAGGCTTACAAGTATCCTGAAAAATGCTAGTCCTTATTTTCCAGTTAGGTCTCAGTTTTTGGGAAATCCAGTACTAGACTTGTCTTCAAATGAAATCTGGGTTATCTTTGTTACTCCACCCAACAGATTGATACAAAGATGACAAACGCAATTTGTCAGTACAGTATTCACAAGTACATAAAGAGGAGGAGAGAGAGAGACAGAGACACAGAAAGACAAGGAGACACAGAGACAGGGACAGAAACAGAGAGAGACAGAGGGAGAGATAAAGAGAGAGAGAGAGAGAAAGAAGAGAGAGAGAGAGAGAGACAAAGGCAGAGGGACAGAGAAAGAGAAACAGAGAGACAGAGAAAGAACACAGAATGCAGCACCAAAGAATCAAATAAGTTATCTTCAGTCTTTCAGACAGATCAGTCACCAACTGCCTGAAGCTGAGTGCATTACCTCTGATGCCACGTGAAGCAGAAAACCTACCCACTGAGCCCTGCTTGAGTTTCTGACCCACATAATCAAAAGAAATGACACATTGCTGGTTTAAGGCATGAAAACTTGGTTTGGTTTATTATATAGCAGCGGAAAACTAAAATGCCCACTGTCATATTGTTGCACTTACATTACCCTGAACTTTTTCTAAAAGTTCTAGTGTTTCACATTTTGAACTAGTCTTTATTACACCTAGAATCCATTTTCTCCTATTATGAGAGTTAGAAATCTGAGCTTGTTTTATCAAATCATGATTTATCAGATCCCAAGTGACTCCCCTCCCACTGATTTGTAGTATTCCGTGTGTCATAAGCAAATAGAACATAATAAACTACTCGAATATGAACTTATGTATATGTAGAAATGCTGTATGTATCTATTGACATGTTTGTACCACACAGTATTTACTGCTGTAATTTTAAAATAGTTATATTTGATGAAGCAAGCAAAAACCCCTTATACTAAATTAATTCTCATAATTTAAAAAATCACTGTCATGAATCTTGGAGTTTCTCAAGTTCTTTATAAAATCTTATTTTAATTTTGATAAGAATTGGGTTGCAATTATTTTCTGTAGACACCATGTACATATTTGCTAAGTTTACTTCTAGGTTTTTGATGAGTATGACTACATGTATATTTTTAAATCCTATTTTAAAATTAATTATTAGTGATGCATTGAAATACTGCTGGTTTTTAAATGTTGATATATTAAGCAAGCTTACCAAAATCTTATTAGTTCTGATAATTTTATTCAAGATATTCTCATTTTCATAAAATTCTCATTTTATGTGATAGTAATATCACATAAAAATGAGCACAGATGTGCTAAAATAGAAAATAGTATTACTTTTATCCCTAGTTTGTATTTATCTGCTTATTAATAAGGGTGAACATCTCATAATTTGTTGAGCAATCAAGTTTCCCTTTAATGTTTTCTTTGCAAGGAATTCCTATACCTATTTTCTGTTATGACCATTCAAGACTTCTCCAATTCCTATTCTGATCGGAACAAAATTCATCACAGAATTTTTTTCCCCAGTATTCTGGGTTGAACCCAGGGCCTTTGCAGTGAACTATATTCTCAGCACTTTTCTTTTTAAAGTTAAAGTCTTACTAAATCACTACTTTGTCCAGACTGGGCTTCCAAGTTTGTGAGCCTCTTGCCTCTGCTTTCCAGAGTGGGTGAGTTACAGATGACCATGCTCAGCCAGCCTCATTCTATATTCCTTAAATCTTATCGGGCTGATAGTTATATAATTTTATATATCTAATACTGTTTTTGTATGCCTTCTTATTTTCTTTGATTATTTTTGGGCAGTTTATTTCCTTTGACTGTGTTGACCTTCTGTATTTTCTTTATTTTTTTAAATTCAGTATATTTTGCTCTCATATTTTAGCACATCTGATGGCTGTAAATCTGCACACCCAGTATTGTATGTGTCACATTTTCTTTAACATTATTTATTTGTGCTTCTATCATTTCCATTGATTAGTTAAGTTTAAATCCATTTAATATTTGAAGGAATAATTTAAAGTACTTACTTTCTACACTGCCTGTATTTCCCAAGATTTTATACGTAATTCCTTTTTAAGTTCCCTTTTAAGTACCTTAAATTTCTTTTATACTTTTTAAATTTCAAATCCTTAGTCCTTAATTTAAGAAAATGTACACACTTAAAAAATTCTGAAATTGTATTCTATTTTTAACCCTGAAACAATTATCATTTTATTTTCATGATCCCCAGGTGTAGCTAATAGAATATAACTGGAAATTATGTGGATTAGATTATATTTATTAGTAATTTTCAGTGGTCATAGTAAGAATACTTCTGTTTCAATTTTCTTCTGGTTTAACTGGGACAGTAATCAAATGTAACACTTTCTCTAGCAATAATCTCAATCAAATCTTTCTGGCAACTGAGGTGGCTGTCATTACACAGAAGCAACAATATACTGCCCAGAACTTCAAAAAGTAACCATCTCCAGACACATTTTGGAAAGAAAACTGCTTTAAATTCTGATGGGAACTGGATCTAACTTTGTAAAAAATAAATAATCTCAAAAGTACTCTAGATTGTGACAATTGTTAATGTTTTTTTCCTCTTGCCTATAAAACAGGAATAGCGTTAGTTTTGGTTTTGAAGATTTTTCTCATTTTTCTAAAAATATAGTTGTATTGTGGTTAAAAACAGGGATATATGATACTGACTCTTTATATAATATGTGTATGATTTCGTGTGTGTATAATATTTCATCAATTTTTATAATTGTTCCAACTATACTTGAATGACAACTTCTGTTTGAGTTTCATTCTTACTTTTCTCTATTTGATCTATGAATTTTTCTTTTCTTTTTCCTTTTTTTGTACCAGGGATTGAACTCACAACCTTGCACTCATGAAACTAGTGGTGGTGCCACTGAACTAAATCCCTGGCTCTCATCTACCAATTTTTGACAGAATTATTTTTAATGGTCATCTAATAGATAACTTATCAATTTTTTTCTTGGCAATAGTTTGGCTTTGTTCTATGTGTTTTGATGCTATACTATTTGCTGACTTTAAAACCATAATTCACAGTATGCATGGTTATATTTTTATATCTTTTATTTCCTCTGTTTTAATTCAGTGCTCCTATTCATCCTTAATATTACTTTATTTAATATTCATACAGCCACATTACTTTTCTTTTGCTTAGCATCTGGCTGGTATAACTTTTGTTTGTTTGGTTTTTGTTTTTTTTGAGAAAAGGTCTCACTTTGTGGTTCAGGCTGGTCCTGAGCTCAACCATCAACACACATCACAGGAATCCTCCTGCCCCTGTCTCCTGAGTGCTGGGATTACAGGCATGAGCCACCACGCCCGGCACTGTGGTGTGTGGTACTAATTGCTGATAGGTGTAAATCTCCACATCCAGTATTGTATGTGGTTAGCCAGGGATCGAACCCGGGCCCTTGCACTTGCAAGACAGGCACTGGAACCACTGAGCTAAATCCCTGCCCCATGATATAGCTTTTCTAATTTATTTATTTATTTATTTATAATATCTTTATTGGTACATTAAATATACACATCATGATTGCACTCCATAATGGGGATTTGTACCAGTATAAGACACAAATTAATTCTAATTTTTTCCCATAGCCTTACCCACCCTACCACCCCCCCATATACATAAAATTTGTTTCCTTACTTTTTTGTTACAATCTCAACATTTTCCCCTTTCACCCTATTTTACACTGAGCATTTTCTATTGCACAATATATAACATACAATGCTAGGACTCATTTACATCTTTATTTTCTCATACCAGGGAAAAGATGCGATATGTACCTATCTGTGCCCTATTTATTTCCCTTATGAGGATATTCTCAAGATATGTCCATTTAAGTAGAAATGATTCAAACTTATCATTTTTTTATGGCAGAGTAATACTCCATTCTGTAGAAGAACCACAGCTTTTTTTATCCGGTCTTCAGCTGATGGACACTTGGTTTGTTTCCAAGATGTAGCAATCACAAATTGGGCTGCTATAAATGTGGATGCACATATGTCACTGTGATATGAGTCTTTTAATTCTTGTGTGTATATACCTAGCAGGGCAATGGCCGGGTCAAATGGGGCCGTCAATCCTAGCTTTTTGAGGATTATCCAAACTGATCTCCACAGGGGTTGTATGAGTCTACAGTCCCACCAACAGTGGAGAAGGGTTCCTTCTTCTCCGCAGCCTCGCCAACATTTGCTGTTGGCTGATTCTGAAATGGCAGCCATTCTATGTGGAGTGAGATGAAATCTCAATGTTGTTTTCATCTGCATCTCTCGAATGACTAATGATATTGACCATTTCTTCATATGCTTCTTAGCTGCTCTTATTTCTTCCTCTGAAAAATATCTATTCATTTCAGATGCCCATTTTTGAATTGGGTCATTAAATTTGGGTGGGCTGATTTTTTTCAGCTCTTTATATATTCTAGATAGTAGCCCTTTGTCTGAGGAACAGCTAAAGATTTTTTCCCACATTGTTGTTTGCCTGTTTGCACTGTTGGTGGTTTCCTTTGCTGTGCAGAAGCTTTTTAAAAGAATGAGGTTCCATTTGTTGATTTCCTTAGCCATTTCCTGTGCTATAGAAGTTTTGTTCATGAAGTCTTTCCCTAAGCCAGTGTCTTCAAGAGTTTTATCTAACCTGTTTTGCAGTAGGGTTAGAGTGTCTGTTTTAATATTTAGATCTCTTATCCACTTTGATTTTAGCTTGATACAAGGTGAAAGAGTTAGATCTAGTTTTAGCCTTTGGCAAGTTAAAGCCCAGGTTTTCCAGCACCATTTGTTAAAGAGGCTATCTTTCCTCCATTGAGGATTTTTGGCTCCTTTGTCAAAGATGAGGTGGCTCAGTGTATCTGGAATAGCTTCTGGATCTCCTAGTCTACTCCATTGATCCTCATGTCTATTACTTTGCCATTACGACACAGTTTTTATCACAGTGGCTTTATAGTATAGTTTCAGGTTCGGAGTTGGGATACCCCCTACCATGTCCCTGTTGCTTAGAATTGCTTTGGTTATTCGAGGTCTTTTGTGGTTCCAGATGAAAGTTTGAATTTTTTTTCTCTCGATCTGTGAAATATGCTGTTGGGATTTGAATCAGGATTGCGTTGAATGTATAGAGTAGTTTTGGGAGTGTAGCCATTTTGACAATATTGATTCTTCCTACCCAGGAGCAAGGTATGTCTTTCCATTTTTTGATATCATCTTCTGTCTCCTTTTTCAGAGTGCTATAGTTTTCAGAGTAGAGGTCTTTCACCTCCTTTGTTAGATTGATTCCTAAGTATTTTTTTTTTTTTTGTGGTGCTATTGTGAAAGGGACTGACTCTCCAATTTCTATCTCAGTGGGTCTACTGTTTGTGTATATGAAGGCTATTGATTTTTGAACGTTGACCTTGTAAGCAGCTACGCAGCTAAAATTGGCAATTAGGTCCAGCAGTTTTTTAATTGAGTTTTTAGGATCCTCTAGATAGAGTATCATGTCATCAGCAAATAATGACAATTTAACTTCTTCTTTTTCAATCTTTATTCCTTTTATTTCTCTCTCTTGCCTAATTGCTATGGCTAATATTTCCAGAATTATATCGAACAGAAGTGGTGAGAGAGGACACCCTTGTCATGTTTCTGATCTTAGTGTGAAAGGTTTCAATTTTTGACCATTTAGTATGATACTGGCTGAAGGTTTCTTGTAGATAGCTTTTATTAGTTTGAGATAGAGACCATCTATTCCGATCTTCTGTAGAGTTTTGAACATAAATGGGTGTTGTATTTTGTCAAACACTTTTTCTGCATCAATTGAGATGACCATATGATTTTTGTCCTTAAGCCTGTTAATATAGTGTATGACATTGATTGATTTACGTATGTTGAACCATCTTTGCATCCCTGGGATGAGTCCAACTGGGTCAGGGTATATAAGCTTTTTGATAATTCTCTGTATTCTGTTTGCCAGGATCTTATTGAGGATTTTGGCATCGATATTCATTAGAGATATTGGCCTGTAGTTCTCTTTTTTGGTTGGGTCTGTCTCTGCTTTTGGAATCAGGGTAATGGTTGCTTCCAGGAATGAGTTTGGGAGTACAGCTTCCTTTTCAATTTTATTGAAGAGTTTCAGAAGTAGAGGCACTAACTCTTCTTTAAAAGTTTTATAGAATTCAGCAGTAAAATTGTCAGGTCCAGGGCTTTTCTTTCTTGGTAAGTTTTTAATTACATTTTAAATTTCACAGATTGTTATTGGGGCATTTAACATTTCCATATCTTCTTTATTTAGATTTGGGAATTCATATAGGTCTAGAAATCTATCCATTTCTTCTACATATTCCATTTTATTGAAGTATAAATTTTCAAAGTAGGTGTTTATTATCCTCTGGACTTCCTCTGGGTTGGTAGTAATTTCTCCCTTGTCATTCCTAATAGCATAGATATGAGACTTTTTCTTCCTTTGTTTAATGAGGTTAGCTAAGGGTCTATCAATTTTGTTTATCCTCTCAAAGAACCAACTTTTTGATTCATTGATTTTTTGACCAATTCTCTTGGTTTGTATTGCATTAATTTCTGTCATGATCCTTATATTTTCTTGCCTAGTGCAAGCTTTTGGGTTGTTTTGCTCTTCTCTTTCTTGTTGCTTGAGGTGCAGCATTAAATTGTTTATTTGAGCTTGCTCCATTTTCTGGATGTAGGCTTTCACTGCTATGAATTTTCCTCGTAGAACTGCTTTCATTGTGTCCCATAAATTTCTATATGTTGTACTGGGATTATCATTTAGTTGTAACAACTGCTCAGTTTCTTCTCTAATTTCTTCTGTGACCCATTGGTTGGTCAGCAGAGTATTGTTCAGTTTCCATGTGTTTGTGAAGATCCTGGGCTTTCCTTTGCTATTCAGCTCCAATTTCAGGGCACTGTGGTCCGACAGCATACAAGGGATAACTTCAATCTCTTTATATTTGCTTAAACCTGTTCTATGAATGAGCACATGGTCTACTTTGGAGAATGATCCATGAGCAGCTGAGAAGAATGTATATTCTGACTTTGTGGGGTGAAATACTCTGTAGGCATCTATTAAGTCCATTTGCTGAAGAGTCTGGTTGAGCTCAAGGTTTTCCTTAGTGACTTTTTGTCCAGTCGATCTGTCTCTTTGTCACAGTGGGGTATTGAGGTCCCCTATTTTATTGTATTGGAGTTATCTGGTTTTTCAAGTCCGTTAATATTTGTTTTGTATATTTGGGTGCATTAGAATTTGGAGCATAGATATTTAAGATTGTGATTTCTGTCTCTTGGATTTTTTTCCTGAACTCAAAGATAGTGTCCATCTTCATCTCTCTTTATCAGCTTTGGCTTGAAGTCTATTTTGTCTGCAAATAAAATCGCCACTCCTGCTTTCTTGCTGTTTCCAGTCGCATCGAGTATTGTTTTCCATCAATTTACTTTTAGTCCATGGGTTTCTTTCTGAATTAGGTGTGTTTCTTGTATGCAGCAGATTGTAGGATCTTGTTTTTTGATCCACTCTGCCAGTCTATATCTCTTAATTGGCGTGTTGAGTCCATTGATATTAATCGTTATGATTGATATAGGTAAATTTAGTGCTGCCATGGTTTCCTGTTCTTGGCTGTGTTATTGTACTTCTGCCCTTTCCCCATCTGTTTCTTGTTTGATCCCATGGGTTAACTCGGTTAGGTCTCATAGATTTGTAACTTTCCTTATTTTTCTCCAAGATATTCTTTAAAATGTTTTGGAGCACAGGTTTCGTATTTCTGAAATTTTTCAGGTGCTCTTTTTCATGAAAGTATCTTATTTCCCCATCAATTTTGAAGGATAGTTTGGCAGGATACATTAGTCTGGGTTGGAAGTTGTTTTCCTTTAGGGCTTGGAAGACTTCACTCCAGGCTCTTCTTGCAATGAGTTTTTGAGTTGAGAAGTCCGTTGTGATCCTGATGGGCTTCCCTGGGAATGTAACTGTTTTCTTTTCTCTGGCTGCTTTCAGTATTTCATTCTTTTTTTGAATATCTGGGACTTTTTTGATTATATGCCTAGGTGTAGATTTTTTCATGTCACGGGCATGTGGCGTTCTGTATGCTTCCTATATTTGTATGTCCAATTCTTTACCTTTTTCTGTGAAGTTGTCTGCCATTATCCCTGTGAATAGCTTTTTGATGTCTTTAGCATTGTCTCCTGCTTCCTCAGTGACTCCAATCAATCTTATGTTATTCTTCTTTGAATCATCTAGGAGCTGTTGGATTGACTTTTCATTATCACTTGCTTTTTCCATAGATTATGCCTTTCCACTTCATTGGTTGAGATCCTGTCTTCTAGGTCTGAAATTCGGTCTTCTGCCAAATTCATTCTATTGCGCAAGCTTTCATTTTCTTTCTTAATTTCCTGGCCTCTGCTTGTAGATGTTTAAAAAGTTCCATTGCTTTTGCTATCTTGGATTCTATCAATTCCATGATTTCCTCTTTAGCTTTATTAATCATCATGTTGACAGTGTCCATTATCTCTGCTTTCATCTCAGAGATCAGTTTTGATTTCCATTTTACTATATCTGCTTTGCTTACCATTTCCTAGGGCCCTGGAGACTGGGCTTCACACTTCTCTATTTACCTTCCCCCTGTGTTACTTGGAGGTGAGGATCTTTGTGTCTGAGATTTGAAGTGTTTCCTCATCTCTGACCTGCCCTGTTTTCTGGCGCTGTTTGTTGCAAGTCACTTTCCTCCTAATAGTTAGGAACCTTAAAATAGCAGTGTTTCCCTGGTCGTTCTTTGCAGTCTGTATTGGGACCTAAAGAAAAACCCCTAGTTCTGGCTCACCATATGAAGCACTCAATGAATACAGTCAGAAAAACTTCTCCTGTCTGCTTTAGATGCAGGGAGACTGTGGCTGCTGAACTGCTACAATGGCATTGTCTGAGGTTGCAATGGGCCCACCTGCTCAGCAATACAGAGTCTCTGGGCTCACTTGTGCAGTTGGCCTGGAGGCCAGTAGGCTGTATGTCCTGTGAAGTTGCAATGGTAGGTGCTGTTGTTCCAACAGGCCCACCTATTCACCAATACAAGCTGACTGGATGTGCTTCTGCAGTTACTGTGGAGAAAGTCAGACTCTGACCTGCTAACCTCAGTCCCTGGGCGCTCTTCCAGTGTAGGCCTGGAAGCCAGCAAGCTTCAACCCCGTCGCAGATTCAGTCAAACAGACTCGGTGCCGCAGTCACCATCTCCCAAGCCGCCCACTGCTAAACTCAGTCCCTGGGCACTCCTCCGGTGTTGGCCTGGAGGCCAGCAAGCTCCAACCCTGGCTCAGATTCGGTGGCACAGTCGCCGTTTCCCGTGCCGCCCGCTGCTAACCTCAGTCCCTGGGTTCTCTTCCGGCATAGGCCTGAAGGCCAGCAAGCTCTAACCCCGGCGCAGATTCAGTTACGGAGACTCGGTGCTGCAGTCGCCTATTCCTGAGCTGCGCACTGCTAAACTCAGTCCCTGGGCGCTCTTCCAGCATGAGCCTGGAGGCAAGTAAGCTCCAACCCCGGCGCATATTCGGTGGCAGAGTCACCATTTCCTGAGCCTCCTGCTGCTAACCTCAGTTCCTGGGCGCTCTTCTGGTGTGGGCCTGGAGGCCAGTAAGCTCTAACCCCGGCACAGATTCGGTGACGCAAACTGAGTGCCACAGTCGCTGTTTCCCAAGCCACCTGCTGCTAAAC
>PVIR01011585.1:5887-46593 GCA_004026965.1 Petromus typicus
AATCCTCCTGCCTCTGCCTCCCGAGTGCTGGGATTACAGGCGTGAGCCACCACGCCCGGCACTGTGGTATGTGGTACTGGTTGCTGCTGGATGTGGGTCTCCACGCCCAGTATTGTTATGTGGTTACCGGGGAATCGAACCCGGGTCCTTGCGCTTGCGAGACAGGCGCCGGAACCACTGAGCTAACTCCCCGGCCCCCACAGGTGTTAATCTTAAACCACTGCTTTTTGATTTCTTCACTGCTAATTCTGAAATCCTGATCTGTGAAGCAGGCAACAAAACCATATAACTAGGTAAAGTTAAATGAGAAGGGTAAGAACAATACTGGTTTTTCATAAATCAAATTTATTCTATCTTGTTATACATATCATTATAATTTTAAGTCTCTGTTGGTGCTTTCCCTATAACTATCTAACTGAATAAAATGAAGTTGGCAATCCGATGCCAATCATTTTTCTCTTTTCTAAAATTTTTAAACTGTTTAATGCGATTCAAAAGTCACATTCACCAACTTTACACTTCTCCCTTCTCTAAGAACCTGGGCCACTAGATTCTCAATGAGATGTGTGTGTGACTGAAAGGACCACTGAGAACCACTTATGGCCTCCCAAAACCCTCCCTACCAATTTCCAGGCTGTGACTTAGTTAACTAAGGTAACTGTACTAACAATATTCCTAACAATATTCAGACAAACAAAATGCAGTCAGTTATAAAGCCCTTGAAATTTCAAAGTCTATGGTCCACACCTTTTCTTCCTTCTTTTACCAAACCAGAGGTTACAAAACTGTCAAGTCTCAAAGCGCTCTTCTGCTCTGTATGCTTAGCACATGTCAGCACGTGCTCTGTGGCAGCGCACGTGGATGAATTTTGTTCTCTATGTGAAACATAACAGAAAGAGGCTATGAGTTAGCTGAGGGCAAGTTTTCATATATTAATCACACTAGTACAAAAGTGCTTAAAACAGGGTTCCAGAAGAAAGCCAAAAATTTTTATTTTGGAAAGGATAGTTTCTTAACCAGCCAAATTTCACATGATGTATTAAAAAAGAAACAAATGGAATTAGTTAGTGTGAAATAGAATTTGTGTGAAATTCCTCACCATCCTACATTCTACTACAGCAAAAGTAGACACACAACAGCTGGTCCATTTAATTCACATCTGTTGTTAAACATTACCTCAAGTCTATTAACTCACTTTCTTCCCCAACATTTACCCTGCTGAAGATCTCTCTTTCCTCTCTTCTCTCTCTCTCTCTCTCTCTCTCTCTCTCACACACACACACACACACACACACACATAATGACCTTTCTCTGGGGTATGGTGCACGGTAAAGCTGTCATTACAGAAAAACAAGTAGAAATAACCCATATTACATAGTTTGAATGTAAGTCTCAGGCCTAACCAAGCAGAGATGATTTCCTAAAGGTAGCTGGCTCAGCCTTCACTGGAGGTCGTTAAACATACCAGAAGAAGATTCTTTTGGTTCATTGATCTGTTATTACCTAATAAAAACTTTTAAAAGGGCTTTTTAAAATCCAGAGTTATAGGCTTAGTAAATCCACCAAACATATATACATGTGTTCACATCCCCTGAACTGTACATTTAGTTCAGTGCAGATGGGAACATCCAAACGGTCTACCTCACAGATATACTATAAAAATCACAGCAGTACTCTGAAATCTGTTGTTTTAAATGTTTAAGAAATCTGATCAAAGTAAAATTTTTTTCAGTTATAATATTCTCTTGCAAGTCACATTTTATTAATTATGTAGAATGTAATAGCTATAATTTTAAAAGATTTTTATATCATCATCACAAGTGATTATTTTATCCAGATTATGCAACATTTTCTAAACAGCTATTTGTCCTAATTAGTAAAGAAGTAAAGTTACTTTGATTTCAAAGGTATCTTAAGAACGGTAGCTTTTGTCAACAATGTTTCCTAGATTTTACAGTGAGTAATTCTATTTATATATGCTAAAAAACAAAACAATACAGGATCATGATTTCAAAATCAAACAAAAAGGCACATAGTTCTTACTAAATTATAATACATAATTTTAAAATGGCTACAGTGTTTAAAAAAGAAAACAGCATAGGAGAAGAAAGTACATACCAATTTAGGTGTTTTTTTTGTTGTTTTTTTGTTTGTTTTTGATACTGCAGATCAAACTCGGGACCTTGTGCTTGCAAGTCAGGTGCCTGAAACACTGAGCTAAATCCCCAGCCCACCAAATCAGACTTCATAGAACTGGTACTGTACTGTTAAAATTTAGAGTGCATCTTTGACGTCAGTGTCTTTGTGGCTACCCTTCCAAAAACCTGTCTTATACTGAATCCTTCTGTCTAAAAAAGGCATATAAATAGGAACTATTTTGTAATTCTTCTTTTTCTCCTTTCCTCTCTTCCAGTGTGGCTTTTCCCTTTTAAGAAAAATAAGACAAGACACACCTGAATAATTCTGAATGTAAGAAAAAAATGAAAGTATATGATATGTACAATCTTGTGTAACTACACTGTTCTGCAGACACAGATTATAGTCCTAAATCTGCAACTTACTAGCTATTTTTCTTTGGTTATTCTAAAATTATGACACATTAACTGTTTTTAATGAAATAATTTTAAACTACTCAATTTCCCTCCCTAATCATAAAATGCCCCTACGACAACATTATGGACAAAACTTCACTATACATTACTTTTGTCAGGTATTGTGTCACAGACCTGTAGTGCCAGCTATTCAGGAGTAACTGGACTAGACTGTGTCTCACAAATAAGAAAAACAGTTAGGAGACACAGCTCAGTGGTACGGCATTTGCCCAGTATACACAAGGCCCTGGATTTAATACCCAGCTCCGCACCCCAACCCCCCGACAAAAAAAGGAAAATCCTTCAAAGTGTTTTACCATATACTCTATCATTTTATTAGGAGTTCTATGACATACAATAAATAAGTGGCAGTAGTATCACTCTACAAAGTAGTAAGCTATCTCTCAGCTTGCCAGAGACCTCAAAACACAGAGATGAAGACAACAAACTTATTTAAGAACTTCTTCTACCACATGATTCCAGGTTAGGAAAGTCAGGTGCTATTAAAAGTACTTACTTTGGCCTTCAACTGTGGTAGCTCTTGGAAATGTAACAATGCACACCTATGCTCATGTCTTTGTGGTACTATGAAGAAACTAAGGTTTGATTGCAAGGAATTCATCTTAGAAATCATCTGTCAACGTCTAGCATCCTTAAAGATATTAAAGCCCCTCTCTGAGACCTCAATTCTCTTTTTCAAACACATTTTGACAGGTCTATATAGTGAGAGTAGACACAGAGAGTATGTCCATATTGGAGCCCAAAATAAAATCATCCCGCACGGAACTCCTGGGATTTGAAATAGCACTAAACACATTTATCAGAGATTCTCAGCAAACTACTGAGCAGACTCTCGTTTTTTCTGTCTTGTTCATGTTAAAACTTCAAAGCCATTGCTCTTTCAGAAGCTGATTATCTCACTGAAGGTTGTCCATCACTTCTGTTACAAGCTAAGCAGTTTCATCCTTCCACACGTAACAACTCTGTGATGTAGAGAAAATCACCAACATGTAGAATGGACCATAATGATGCTGTAATTTAAAATCTATATTTTACAAGCTATACATAAGCCCTTGATAACAAATGACTGAGCATCCCCACCAAAAGAACTGCCACTTTCTTTCCCAGTCTTCACATCTTGACTACATGATGATAATTTGTTATCTGACAGGGCATTAATGTAAAGAATACAGGTTTCTTAACCTCAAATAATTAAAATTAGAGGCTGAAAATTATCTCTGGACTTCAGAATTTTAATATTTCAATTCTACAATGCTAAAAGTTCAATTTTGACAGTTATAAACTAACACTGTACACAAATACTCTAAAGCACAGTGTAAAAAGCACTAATAAAAATTGATGTATTTAGTACCATTCAGTTCCAATTAAATGGATACCTACTTATTTTTGTTTAAAAAAATAAAGCTTTTGGATTTATAATAAGGCATTACTTTTATAAGGACACTATTCCACTAAAGCAACCCAAATAGATACTTAAAAAGAGGTGAGGGTACGGAGGAAAGAAAAATCTCACAAATGAACACTGATCATATCTCAGAAGCAGGGAACACAATGCTACAAGCCTATCTGTCAGAAATCAGTTTTCTTCTTTGCCAAGATGCTACCAAACATGTACAGTTAATGCCCTATCCACAATTTCACTTCCTGTATTTCCAGTTAAGTGGAAAATTTCTAAACTAAACAATTTATAAATGTAAATTATGTACCATTGCAAGTAACATGATAAAATCTTGCACTGTCCTGCTTTGTCACCAGTCTTATTTTCCCCTGGACAGCACCAGCCTGTCCATCTACCACATATCAACTTACATCAACTGGTTGAAACAACCATGGATTCAAGTTTTTTAATTTTATTTTTGGTACCGGGAATCAAACTCACAATCCTGCACTTGCAAGGTAGGTGGCAGCGCCACTGAGCTAAATCCCTAGCTCCAAAGTATTTTTTTTAAAATATTATATCTGCACTGAACATATACAAACTTTATTATTTCCTAAACTATACAGTACAATAACTACACAGCATTTACATTTCATTCATTATTGTAAATAATCTAAAGATAACAAAGTACACAGGAGGATATGCACATGTTACATGCAAATACCTGGGTGTTATGAATAAAGGAATGGAACATCCACGAATCTAGCTGGGGGGGTGCCTAGGAACTAATCCTCCACAACCACCAAGGGAAAAGTATTTGAGACCCACCGTCAGTCAGGTAGTGCTTTCTCAGCTGTCAGACCGCTGAAGTCCTGCCCCTGAACAGGCCTAACTGTCACAGCGCTTCTGTCGCTCACTTCCTTGCTTCTCATCACGGCATCATGGCATCTCTAATCATCACACAAGCGCGGAAGCAGTACAATAAAAGTTTCAGGAGAAACCAAGTTCAAATAACTTATATTGTTACAGTTGTCCTCATTTATTATTAGTTACTGTTAATCTTTTAATGTGCTTAATGTACAAATTTATAATGAGGTAGAGTAAGATCGCATGGTCAGAGCAGCTACATGTTTTATTTGGAATTCTACATGGCAGATTTGCCTCTTTAATTTATTTAATCACTTACTGATCATGTCAGTGTAGAAGCATGGGTGCCTGTTCTATAGGTTACAACCTGCTACATGTTGTTGCCTAAATATTTCCAGTTTTGGCCACCGAGAAATCTCTCAGGGCTCCTGTCCCTTTGACAGGCTACTATTGCTGTAGGGTTGTTTTGTTTTAAAAGGGCATACACATTTGTTTTCTAGCATTACAACATGCTCCAAGTTCAATCTGTGTATTTCTTGGCTCAGTCTTCAGCCATTTCTCTAAGAGCCATAGTTCTGTCAATTAAAACAAGTATTTAGAAACCAAGATCTGGGTGCTCAATATGAATAGTATCCCACTATATGAATGTACTATGCATAGTCTGCGGCACCAGAGTCATCTGGTCATCCACCTCTTAAAGGACATCCTGGTTGCTTCTAGGTTTTGGAAGTCACAGTAAAGCTGCTTGCTATACACATTCAAATGCAGATTTTTACAGAGACCTAAGTTTTTAAAGGGGAATTTTAATATAATAGCTAACACAATTCTTCTGAGTAATCTTTCCGTCCTGCTGACCATTCAATGATGCCATCCAAGTCTCTCCTTACACACTTGGTGCATCTGCCCAAGAAGCCACTAGTTACTTAGAACAACTTTCACTGCACATCTGCTAACAAAAGAGTTCTTCTTAATTAAACACCAACAAATAAGCATTTACAAAGGGCCTGCTTTGTGCCTGCCAGGACTCACAGGATAAACAAACAGCAGCTTTGGCCCACAATGAGGAGAATAAAGTACTTAGATTAATTCACCTGGAAAATAAGACACCAGACAAATGTTTCCCATAAGCTCACTACAACAGCCACCCTCCCTGAAATGGCTGTCTTGACTGCAAATAGAAGCTGGCTTTGGAGTCCCTGGGAATACGAACAGCCTACACTGCATATTCTCAAAAGTCTCTCCTCTTCTTCCACAAGTACGCATCTCAGGTGACCACATTCCTAGCTTTCTGTAGGCAAGAAGAGCGGGCCAAATTCCTGGTTTTCTGACGGTATGAATGACTCTTTTAGAGGCAACAGGCATTCCTGAACTGTCTTCTGTGCTACTACAGCATGTTCTTTCCTCCATTCCCAGTTTCCTCAGAGCGGGGCTTGGACTCCTGGCAACTGTATTTCCTAACAGTGTTAAGAACTCCAAGACTATGCCAAAGAATAAGACTGAGATGCTAAACCACATCTACTTAGTATGTGACTATTATCTCTATAATTCTTATCTTTCCCATTGAAAATAAGAAAACAACATTAGGGGCTAGGGATTTAGCTCAGTGGTTCCAGCACCTGTCTTGCAAGCACAAGGACCCAGGTTCGATCCCTGGTAACACATACAATACTGGGCATGGAGACTCACGCCCAGCAGCAAACGGTACCACATACCACAGTGCCGGGCATGGTGGCTCACTCCTGTAACCCCAGCACTCGGGAGGCAGAGGCAGGAGGATTGCTGTGATGTGAGTTGGAGGCTGAGCTCAGGGCGAGCTCAGGGCCAGCCTGAACTACACAGCGAGACCCTGTCTCAAAAAAAAAAAAAGAAAACATTAACTCAGCCCCTTTCAACTATCTATATATAAAAGTGATTTTCAAAGGATTATATTTTACTCTGCAAATTTATCTCTCCTTACCAAATTCATAAAAGTATTTAGAGGGAGTAATTCATTATATGAGGTTTAAAATGTGACTCATTCCAGAAATTTATTCTACAAAAATAATTCAACAGAACAAGAATATTGTATGCAGAAAAATGTTCATTACATTATGTATAACAATGAAATTTTTTTAAAGTACCAAAGAGAACAGATGACCAAATATGCATACATTAGGTCAATGATATAATCTGTAGCAATTTAAATAATCAGAAAACAAAACAAATGCTATCAGAAATATCTAATACTGGAAAGTATAAAGTCAAAAATATATTTACATACTGCAAAAATAAGTAAATACAGAAAGAACTGAATAGAAATATATATAAAATGATAAGAAAACCAAATTTTTCCTTTAAATATTTTTATAATAAAATTATATATATGTAAAATTCTGAATAAGGAAAAAAAAGTTTTTTAGCTTCTTCCAAATTACCCTCCAAGAAGAGGAGGTCCAGGAAGCGAAAGGAAGGAGGAGAGGAGATGGGACCCAGGGACCTGTGATGGGACCTGAGCCAAGAAACAAAAGGCAGTAAAATACCTGAATGCCTGCTGTGAATCCAGGCTCTGCCAGCTATCAGCTCTGTAACTGTATCTAATCCCTTAAATGTCTGTAATAATAAGAACTAAGTGCATAACAAGAATATGATAACTGTAAGTCACTTATTTCATTCATATATGTGCTCATAACAGTGCTGAGAGATACGGTAAAGACTATCAATATCATCCTTTTTTTTTTTTTTTAGCAGGGTCTCACTTTTGTAGTTCAGGCTGGGAACTCAAAGCAATTCTTCTGCCTCTGCTTCCCAACTGCTGGGCTTACAGACATGAGCCACCATGCCCAGCACTGGTATGTGGTTCTGGTTGTTTGTCGTATGTAGTTACCAGGGATCAAACCCCAGCCCATGCACTTGCAAGGCAGGCGCCAGAACTACTGAGCTAAATCCCTGGCCCCTATCAATATAATCTTAAAGTAGTGCATACTTCATACTGTCCAGTACTGGTAAAAATTTGAGAAAATATGCTCTCAATCTCATTTTTTTCTATGAGATAAGAGCCTCATTATTTTAAAAATGGTTAATTCAGAAAAATGAGATTGTATTTTTGAAGCCACCCAATATTTTGATATTTCATAATATTTTAATTCACTTTATCAATTTTGTTTATTTTTTGTGTATCAAAAGGGTTTCTAAAAAAATAAAATTTTATTTAAGGAAGAGACCTGCTTCCTTCATCTTGTATTCTCTAGTACTAGAAAATGTACACACCACATATGTTTTACAAATAAATATTTATTCACTAAATTCTTTAAGCATTTTAAAAATTCCCCTGCAGAGTTTAAATTGCACAACAATGTGGCTAAGGGAAAATTAGGAATGCAGATTCCTAATGCAATTTCCAAAAGATAATTTTCATTTTATTTTGGGACCTCTCGTTAATAGAAACCAAACCAAGAAACAAACACAAAGACCTATCAAACACAGATTGGGTCGCTGAAGGCAACTCAAATTCAGAGTATAACGCTTGAAAACATTATGTTCTTAAAATGCTTGTCATTACAACTATTACAACAAGAGGAAAGGATAAAAGTTTCCTTTGGCTTAAGAAAGAAGTTATCAAATTAAACTTCTGTGACTAGTCCTCAAAAGGAGTGGAAGAGAGAGCTCATTAGTAAGATCTGGCAGAGGTCATCAGCTACCGCTGTACTCTTGACAAGCTCAGTTATAGGCACAGAGCCTCTGTCCTCACACAGATACACCAAGCACTACGACGCTGCCCTTCTGTTTGTACCCTCTAGTTCACTCTCCATTCACTCCATGTCTCACTCAGGGGAACTGCTGAACTGCTATCTGCTGCCAGGAAAGAAGGTGGTTCAAACTACAGGATGAGCTGCAGAGCACATCCTCCAGCACAATCACTAGGAACATCCCTCCTCTCTTAGGTAAGATTGCCGGAACTGATGTCTCCTGTATACCACATCTAGGGTAAGTACCTGTTATCTAGCAAGATAAACTCTTATAAGGCAAAGAACAACACCTGCAAAAAATCTGGCACTGTGGTAAATCTTCATTATTTCCAATTACTTCAGTGAACCAGAAAAGGTAACCAATTGCTTAATTTACTTTGATTTGTAACTAAGCAAAGGGCTTTGTTGATGGAAATTGTATGACAAGAATTACAAATTATATGTTTAATATTATAAAGGTATCTACACTGTACTTTATAAACACAGACACTCTGAAGAAGTAAGAAGTACTCTACACTGCCAAATACACATTGTCAAAACAGTGAAAAATATTAAGACTCTGGGTCATAATTAGTCATTCTGCTGCAAGGGAGGTGATGGCAGGCAATTTCTGGGGGAAAAGTAATGTCTCGACTTGGAATAAGCAGTCTCCCTTTATCGAAGAAATGGACACTTAAGAACTTAACCTGCTCATAAATATTCCCATTCTCAGACAGGTACCAACCAGGTGATCGACCTAACCTCACTGTGAGCAGCATCACTGTGTGAACAATGAAACAGTCCCTTTATCCACCATGAGAAGGGAAGTAAGACGCTTGTCCTCTAAAGGTACATCAGAATTTTCCCTATAACTTTGAATTTCATTTTTTAGAGTCAAAACCTCCCAGAATGACCAATCTTTGCTCCATCCTGAAATCCTAACATTGTAATTATTATGTAACAGTCATGATTTTTTTATTCCACATTAACTTTTATAGGATAAAAGATGTTTTGCCTGTGTGGTACCACATGCTTGTAATCCTAGCACTCGGGAAGCTGAAGCAGGAGGACCACCACTACCTTGAGGTCCATCTTCGCTACATAATGAGTTCAAACAAAGTCTATGCTACATACTAAAATCTTGTCTCAAGCTTTTCTCCATCGCAAAAAAATTAACACGCTAGACATTGAAAAGTGTGCAATAACTTTTCATATGAGTATGGATTTCACAATTCAGAAAGCCATTTTAAATATATCGTCTCATCTGGTGTTATGTCTTGTAACTGAATGTCCCTGCAAGGCCTCATGTGGGCATGGGTGAGACTAGTCAGAGGCAGCTGTATCCAGGATGTGTGATGCTGAGATTAAGGGTGCCCCACCCTGGCTGTGAGTGCTACCTACCGTCGAAGCTTTGCTGCCTTCTAACTGCCCTGCTTTGCAATGGACTGTTTCTCCTCTGTGATGCCACCCTGCCTTAGCCCTAGCCAACTATGGACCAAAACCTCTACAAACAGTGAGTTAAATAAACCTTTCCTGCCTTAGCTTGTGGATGCCATGCATTTTGCCTCAGCAATGACAAAAATAACTAAGACATTTGGTGTCTCAGCTACATTCTGGCTTAACTGCACATCTGGGAGCCAAGCTGGGCCTGGAGCACCATTTAAAGGAAAGTCAACAGATGCTCAAGGCCAAATGTAGCCCACAGCCTGTTTCTGTACTGCCTGAGAGCCAAGACTGATTGTACATATTTTCCTGGTTTTTTTAGTACGCACTACAGTATTGTACTACACACAGGGTAAGTTTACATTATATAATGATTACACTCCTTGTGAGGAGTTGGTACATGTGCATAACACATCTTGATTTTCTTCTTTCTCTTCTTATCCCTTCTCTATCCATCTCTTGATGCCCTCCCCATTTGAAAAAGATGTATCTCCCTATTCCCTATTACCTATCTTCTATTTTGGGTTTCTCACATAAGAAAAATCATGTGATAATTAAGTGTGTGTGTTTGACTTATTTCATTTAATATTTGGATCTTGTAGTGCATCCATTACCCTAAATATGTTCCAGGTTTATCTCTATTTATGGCAAAGTAGTACTCTATTATATGTAAACACCACATTTTCTTTATTCCTTCCTCTCCTGGTGGACATATGAACTGCTTCCAATATTTAGCTAGTACAAACTGTGCTGCTATAAACATGGGTATGTTTGTATTTAAGACTTCATGTGTGTTACTGTAATGTGGCTATAACTCAGGAGGCTATCTAGAAGAGGAATAGCTGAGTCAGATGAACTTCTAGCTTTATTACTTTGAGGTCTCTACCTTGATTTTCAGTGGTCACACTAGTTTACATTCTCACTAACAATGTGGAAGGATTACAGGCACACTCACACAAAGCATTAGAAGTTATCTGAACCAAACACACAATCTCAATAAATCTAAAAATACAAAAAGTCTGAGATCAAATTATGTAACTAGTTCTATATCATACCCCGTCTGAATGGTAGTTTACAACAATTATCTTTACTAGTGGCATTCACTCTTTGAAAGAGAATTTCCATGTCTTTGCAATAAATGAAACTATCTCAAGAAAAAAGTCAGTCACATGTGCTTAAACAAAAATACTACTAGCCTGTGTGTTGTGATATAACAATATTTAAACTAACCAGGCAACAAATTTTTATTTTGATAAGGTGAAGACAAGCAGTTAAGTATTTTAAGAAGTTAAATTATTGGGCCGGGGAGTTAGCTCAGTGGTTCCGGCACCTGTCTTGCAAGCGCATGGACCCAGGTTCGATTCCCCGGTAACCACGTAACAATACTGGGTGTGGAGACCCACACCCAGCAGCAACCAGCACCACATACCACAGTGCCAGGCATGGTGGCTCACGCCTGTAATCCCAGCACCCGGGAGGCAGAGGCGGGAGGATTGTGATGTGAGTTTGAGGCTGAGCTCAGGGCCAGCCTGAACCACAAAGCGATACCCTGTCTCCAAAAAAAAAAAAAAAACCCCCCCCCAAAAAAAGAAGTTAAATTATTGAGTTTTTAAAGGAAATTGATAGCGATCTGGACAAAATTTCATTGTTACTGGTAACAATAAGCATTTCATGTGATCAGGATTTTAGAAAGGCCAGTGTGGTGGCGGTACATGCCAGCAAACACAACAACCCAGACTGAAATGCAAGGGTCACTTGAAATCAAAAGTTCAAGAGCAGCCCCAGAGTGAAATGGTCTTCAAAAACAAAATCCCACCAAACTTGGTGGTGCACTGTTGTTCTAAAGTGCCTTTTGTTGCCAGGCATGGTGGCTCATGCCTGCAATTCTGGCACTTGGGAGGCAGAGGCAGAGGCAGAAGTGCTGCTGTGAGTTCAAGGCTGAGCTCAAGGTCACCCTAAACTACACAAAGTGAAATCCTGTCTCAGGGGGGAAAAAAAAGTTGCCCTTTGTTATCTCCGTAGGTGAAGTCTCTTTTAACAATAATACTTGATCATTAATTCATTTTGAGATAGAAGGATCTCTGCAACTTCAAAGTCATCCTGGGCTACATAGTGAGCCCAAGCTCAACCTGAACGACATACTGAGGCCCTGTACCCCACCCAAAACAGTACTCCACCCAAAACAGAAAACAACAATCAAACAATAATAACAAAAAGCCACTATAAATGAACAATAAACAAAAAGCAGTAACAAAACAATAAAAGGAGGCCAGGGATTTAGCTCAGTGGCACTGCACCTGCCTTGCAAGCACAGGGTTGTGGTAATACCAAAAAAAAGGAGAAAACAATAATTTCTAAAAGTAAAATAATTTTAAAGGTTGACAAAAATGAACAGAGGCTGTATTTTTAAGTTTATGGCTTCAACATAAAGGAAACCAAAATAGTATGTTTTAGGCAAATGACCTTATTTTTCCTCTATAATAGAGACCTCATGACTATGTGAAATTTATCCCAGAGATTCCACAGAAATTAAAGACAAAAAAGTACATATGTGTGGTGGAATAAGGCAGTCTCATGGTCACCAATTTAAGACAGTGTACAAAGCTGGCAACACTAAGAGAAGTACAACTGACATTATGGAACTGAATATGTAAGAAGAATGTATAGTCCAGCATAGCAGCTCACATCTGTAATTCCAGCACTCGGATTACCATGAGTTCAAGGATAGTCTGATCTATACACTGAGTTCAGAGGCAGCCTGAACTACAAAGACCCTGTCTCAAAAAACTAAAATAATTGCTTTTGCTATTCTAGGTCTTTTGTGGTCCTTCGAACAGCAAAAGCATTTCTAAGCAACAGGGACATAGTGAGGGATATTATGATGCCAAATCTAAAAATATACTATAAAGCCACTGTGATAAAAACTGCATAGTACTGACAAAGCAACAGACCTGAGAATCAGTGGAGTAGATTAGAAGATCCAGAAACACTGTAGATTAGAAGATCAGATACACTGAGTTACCTCATCTTTGACAGAGGAGCCAAAAATCCTCAATAGAGGAAAGACAGCCTCTTTAACAAATGGTGCTGGAAAAACTGGGCTCTGACTTGCCAAAGGCTAAAATTAGACCTATCTCTTTCACCGTGTACCAAGCTAAAATCAAGGTGGATCAGAGATCTAAATATTAAAACAGACACACTAAACCTGCTGCAAAACAGGTTAGATAAAACTTGAAAACATTGGCTTAGGGAAAGACTTCTTGAACAAAACCTCTATAGCACGAGAATTAGCAGAAGAAATCAACAAATGGGATCTCATTCTATTAAATAGCTTCTGCACAGCAAAGGAAACCACCAACAAAGTGAAAAGGAAATAAACAATACGGGAAAGAATCTTTACCAGCTGTTTCTCAGACAAAGGGCTACTATCTGGAATATATAAAGATCCAGAATACATAAGAATATATATAAAAAATCAGCCCATCCAAATTTTAAAGACCCAATTAAAAATGGACATCTGAAATGAACAGGTACTTTTCAGAGGAAGAAGTAAGAGCAGTTAAGAAATATATGAAAAAAAATGCCTAACATCACTGGTCATTCACGCAGTTGAAAACAACAGAGACGCAGATGAAAACAACACTGAGATTTCATCTCACTCCACATACAATGGCTGTTTCAGAATTAGCCAGCAACAAATGTTGATGAGGCTGTGGAGAAAAAGGAACCTTTCTCCACTGTTGGTAGGAGTGCAGAAGCGTACAACCTCTGTGGAAATCAGTGTGGAGATTCCTCAAAAAGCTAGGATTGGAGGTCACATTTGACCCGGCCATTGCTCTGCTACATATACACACAAGAGAATCAAAAGATTAATATCACAGTGACATCACGTTTATTCCCACATTTATAGCAGCTCAGTTTGTGATTGCTACATCTTGGAAACAACCAAAATGTCCATTAACTGGAAACTAGATAAAGAAGATGTGCTTCTTTAATAGAATGAAGTACTCTGGCATTAAAAATGATAAGATTGAGTCATTCATACTCAAACGGATGCCCTTGAGGACATCCTCATAAGTGAAATAAATAGGTCACAAATGTGTAAATATCTTATCTTTTCTCTGGTATGAGAAAGTGAAGATGTTAATGAGTTCTAGTATGTATAGTTGATATTGTGAAATAGAAAATATTTAAAAGGAAAGAGTGTAGGGGTAAATAACAAGGGGAAAAAGAATGTGATAGTAATAGAAAAAAAGGAAACAAATCTTATTTATATAGGAGGTGGGGGATGTGGGGGGGTGAGGGAAGGGGAAAAAATGAGAATCAAGTCATGTCATATTCAGATACAAACTCTCAATGCTGAATGCAATGACGATGTATATTCATAATGTACCAATAAAGATCTAAATTTTAAAAATTTAAAAATTAAAATAAAAAGAAGAAGAATGTATAAATCGTTAAGCTTCTCATGGCATAAAAACACCGGTGAGTATAGATCCAGAATGCTGGAAACTGTAAACTTTGACCAAGACTTAGACTCTCCAAAATTGCCAGTATTGCCAAAAACCAGCAAACACTGCAGAGTAAAATAAAATAGGTATATCAAATGTCTGAACTGACTGGATCTTAGATTTTAAAATTTTAATTGCCCTAAAAGATTTTCAGGGTACAATTAGGGAATTGGTCAATCTAAGTTAAGGTCATATACAAGTATTCTCTCTTCCAGTGCTTTAATTTTTATAGGGTTAAGTATATTCAGTTGTATAAAGGAGATCTCAAAAACAAATGTTTTTTAGGCTAAGTAATCATTGTACCCTAGACAGAAATGCACTACTTAACTTTTTTTGGTGGGGCTAAAATCACGCCCTTCACACTGAGCTACATGCCCAGCCCATTTTATTTTTCGCCAGGGTCTCTCACTAAGTTACTAAGCTGCCCAGGCCAAGACTGAGTTCAGGATCCTTCTGCCTCAGCCTCCCGGAGTGCCTGGAAATCATATATATATATATATATATATATATATATATATATATATATATATATTTTTTTTTTTAGGTTTTTTGAAAACCTAGGTTAGAGGCCAGAGATTTAGCTCAGTGGTTCTGATGCCTGCCTGGCAAGTTCAAGGTCCAAAGTTTGATCCCTGGTAACCACATACCAAATGCTAGGCATGGTGACTCACACCTGTAATCCTAGCACTCTGCAGGTAGAGACAGGAGAACTGCCTTGAGTTCCAGGCTGGGGGGGGGGGGGGGCGCTAGTTTAAAAACAACGCAAAATCATTGAGGGAAAACAAAAGTGGGTCAGGAACAGTAATATTCTTTAGAAATGCAAATTATATTGCTCATTTGTAAACAAAAGCATTATCAAACATGACAATGGGCAGGAAGGTATTAATATTTCATATGTTTATCTTCATATGGGCTAAGCACATAAAAATGCTGAATACAAAAATCTGAATAGTCAAATCTTTCTAGTGGGAATCCATTAAGTTACTTAGTAAGTGGGCTGGAGATTTAGTTCAATGGTTTGGGGGCCTGCTTTGCAAGTGCAAGGTTCTTAGTTCAATTCCTGGTGCAAAAATAAAAAGTTAAGAGCTAAAAGAGTAAGAGGAATTTGACTAGTCTCACTTGAGACGTATAATGTTAAGTATAAAATACACAAAAACTTAAAAGACAACATGAATGAGACTGTATTTTTAAAGCCTGTTTTATATTGATTATATAACTGATACTTTGAATGAAATAATAATTGATGTATGTTGGATTAAAAGTATTAGTTAATTTCACCTTATTTTTGCTGATCTTTTTTAATGTGAATGCTAAAAATTTAGTTGTCATTTTTGCTGGGCAACAATGTGTCAGACATGCTGGCCAAAGGAGGTCAATAAAAAGTAGCAGAAAGCTGTAACTGCTAGGTGTCAGGAATCTACCATTTCAAATACAGTATCCCTTTCACTTCTCACAGCAGCTCTAACAAGTACATTTCTGCGTTCAAGGAAAGGAAGCTGTGACTAGGTATACACAATAGCAACAGTCACAGAGCTACCAGAACAGAGATTTGAACACAAACCTTCTGATTCCAGAGCTTAAACCCAGCACTCTGAAGATGAGGGTTTAGTTAGCACCCTACCTTGACAAGTGTTCCAACTAAGCCCGACTCAGCATGGAAGGGTAAGAACTGTGACTTTGGCCTGCATGAGCAACAGCCAACCCAGTCCTTCCAGAGAATTCTAAGAGGCCTGAGAAAAGGCTAGTGGTAGTTGCTGTGTCCTTTGTGAAGCTCAAGAAACCTGCTCAGAACAAGAGAGTGCTGGGGCTCTACAGTTTGCATTCTTTCACTAAACGTATCACCTACAGCAGCATTCCTTTAATGCCCAGAATACAGGCTGAATGCAAATAAACCACAAAAGTACTAGCAAAAAGTGTAGCTTTTAATGCTGGCAGAGGACTAGTAGGAAACAAACCCTCGCACTGCAAAAGAGTGATGAATTAAAAAGCAAATACAGAAAAAAAAAAATCCTGAATTGAATAAAAACATCCCCCCAAAAGGGCTTTTTTAAATTTCTTAAATTTATAAAAATTAATCCCACGACCAAAAGGACAACCCAAGAGAGGGTAGAAAGTCTCCTCTAATTCGTTCATTAATTAAAACAGATGAGTAACAAAAGAATGCAAACGATCAACTTCACTCAGAGTAACAGAATAGAAAATGTCATTCCCCATTTTCAGACTGGCAAAGAACAGAGTTTGAAAGCATGACTACAGGTAAGCTTTAGACTGCAGACGCAGCTAAATGGTACAGCACATGCCTAGCAAGCACAAGCCCTGGGTCTGGTCCAAGTACCACCCATAAATTACATGGAATGAACAAACCGACCAACCAACCTTCTGCTATTTCTGCTCCCACTCTCAACCTTCAGCAGCTCTGTTTACAGAAATTCTATACAGAATCACTCAGATCAAAAATCTTCATATTCTATTTTATTTAATATCTACTCACCGCCCCATCTTCATTTTTCCCTCACCCACATCTCAGCTGCCAACAAATCCTGATCTACCTTCACATAACACCCAACTACTTTTTTTACCCTCACTATAATCATTCTGATCCAAGTGGTTATGAACTCTCCTCTAGATTATTCTATTTATTAACACAAAAGAATCACTAAGAGCCAGTTATCAAGGGCTCAGCACTGAGATACTCTAAGGCAGGAAGATTGCAAGTTCAAGTTTCACATGGGCAATTTAATAAGACCCTGTTTCAAAATAAAAAGAGCTGAGGATGTAGTTCAGTACACAGAGGTGGGCGTTAATTCTAGCTCCTAATGCATAAATCAGATTATAGCACAATTCTGCTCAAAACTCTTCAATGGATTTTCAGCTCATTCTGTGACAGCTGAAGTCTTTATTTGGATCTAAAGTCCTTCCACAATCTAAGCCACTTTATCCCTTGGCCTCACCTACTACTCACTCGTGCTCTCTCTGATGTACTTATACTGGGCCCTTGCTGTCCTTAATTATCAAAAACATGTCTCCCAGTAACTGAAACTTTGAATGAAATAATATTTGATGTATGTTGGATTAAAAGTATTAGTTAATTTCACCTTATTTTTGCTGATCTTTTTTAATGTGAATGCTAAAAATTTAGTGGTCATTTTTGCTGGGCAACAATGGGTTAAACATGCTGGCCAAAGGAAGTCAATAAAAAGTAGCAGGAAGCTTTTCTGCCAGAGGTGATCACTTTCACTAGATGTCTATATGGCTAACTCTCTTACATCTTTCAGACTTTTATTTACAAGAACTTTCCTGGTCACTTACCTAAAATTTTACTCTGCAGCCCTGATTCCTCATATACGGTTTTGCTGGTTCATACCATCCAATGTGCTAATAAAATTGAGCTATTTGATTTTCTTTATGCAGGTAATCTGGTGACGGTTTCTCTTAAGAGATATTCTTTTAAATTTCAGCAAATGGTCCCATGTATGAGGTCTTATCTCATTTATTGTGATCATTATCTGAGGTGCACTTATTGAACATTTCAGTCTTAACAGTGCAAATCTTCATTCATTATTACTTTGATCATTCTTATTATTAACTTTTCTTTCTACTTTTAGGAACACCTTTTAGACAAAGTTTTTGAGGAAAAGTAATTTTGAATTTAGACTTCATTCCCAAATACTTTTCTCATTGAAGAGTAAAATGTTGATGCTTTCAAACATGGAGGCACTCAAATTTACCACAGAGATTAAGCTGTTGAGTCCAAGTCCCATAGGCCAAATGTGATCCACAGGCCAAAGGTGGCCCATGAGCCAAATGTGGCCCTGAATAACTAAGTAATATGGCCTCATAAGACTAGAAACGTAAACTTACATAATTTTCAGCAGCATTTTTTATGACTTTATTGTGCAGAGTTTGACTATGAAGGTATCAAAAGAACAAAACACCAAGGAAGACACAGTGCAGTGTACACTCTACCTCTTACGCTGGTCATACAGGTTCAGTCTAATCATACACACGTGCATCAAAGATTACATATGCTTATGCAACTTTTATTGGTAGAAAACACTAGTTTAACCTACCCACATGTGTGTGTGCCTGTGCAGGACAGATGCTGTTACTAAACACATTATTTAAGCTTTATTTAAGCTTATTTAAGCTTTCTTATTTAAGTATTAAACTTTAGCATGTATTACTTCTAGTTTATTAAATATAGAACAAAATTTTCTTACATACATTAACTATATACCTTTTACATGCAACCCAAGATATTCCTCTTCACTCACTGCAGCCCAAGAAATCCAGAAGGTTCAACACTCACGACATATCTGATAATGGTACCAAACTACATTTGAGAATGTTCTCTAACCAAAAGAAAAAAAATGAATTTTCAACAACAGAAAGATGTGCAATATGAGTTATAAACATAAATCTCAGGGTTATACCTAAACAATGGCTGCTATATAAAGGGAAAAAATATACAAAGGAAATAGTCCCTATCTCAACTACTGCAGGCATCAACAGGGTTGTTTTATTAACCAACCAAAACATGGCTACTGCATGTACTTTTAAATGGTTAATTTTCATTCATTCCACCTTTAACTAGCTAAACACATAATGTACATCTGACAGAACCCAAGCACTGAGAATACAGCAGAAAATAAAGCTGGTTTCTTCCTTTGAGAACCATATATTCTTGTTGGAAGAGAGAAACAGCAAACTCCAAAGGCTAAAGCAGGCTGTTATCAAGTTTGAGGCCAGCCTGGTCTACATTACCCAGACTATGACTCTAACAAACAAAAGGGGGGCGGGGGGGGGGGCGCTAATAAAGCTGCATCTTAAATGGGGAAGGAGAACAAATCAGAACTATGAAAACAAATCAATGTTAAATATTTGTTTAACTCAGAATGAAGATTTGCTTCAAAGAAGACAGAGAAAAACAGAAAATAATATATTTTAATTTTAATAATATAATTTAATATTTAAATTTTCATTTAAACAATGAAAAAATAGTAAGCTTACCAATAGAAACTATATTGAGAAAAAATGAACAGCTTGAATTACATAAGAGGAAAGAAGGCAGAATGTCAAGAATGGAGACAAAATGACAAACCAAACATTTCAGAGCAGTGACATTTCTGGGAAGGGGGCGGGTATGGGGAGGTCTGAAATAGATGTACCAAGATATCAGAGCAAGGACAAAGTTTGGCAGGAACTGAAAGCATAAAGGTCAAAATGAAGATACATATTGAGGCCACAAATTTACACAGCTTCCTGGGAAAGTAGCATTAAAGTTCATACAAAGTGATACAGAAAGAATGCTATGTACTTCTACAGTTAGCAGGCAAAAAAGCATTAACCACACAGTCCACTGGGGTAATAATGCAGCAGTGCGAGGGCAAAGATAAGTTACTCTGGTAACTTTGCTTCTAGATTTTTCTACTTACTGAAAAAATTTGTATTTTCATCTAATGTAACCCTAAACTTCTACCAAATTTTAACATATAGTATTTTCTTCCAACTCCAATAACTTTAATAATCTGTACTGTCTGCAATAGATGCTGTATAAGAATATACACACATGTAATTAGAACAGTTCTAGTCTTGGTGAGAACCTAGAATTTCTTCCCAGAAAATGCTAAATATATTTTAAAGATACTATTTTATGTTCTACATTAACAAAGCATGCCTTGCAGCAGTAATAACTGTTTGTAGAGAATGAACAATGGCAACCAAACAAATCCAGACTAACAGTCACTGTATCTTCGCCAGTTCCTTGTGAGATAAGCACAAACTTCACCTAAACTGACTTTCCTGGCTCTCATTCCTCATCTCTCTTTACCATCTTGATTCAACAAGTATTCTACTAGTAAAGGTTTTTGGAAGGACTGTATCAGAAAAGCAGTGCCAACACAGTGGTTAAGATTTCTATTTAAAAGTCTGGGGTGGACCAACTTACTCAAGATTTTTGTTAGGTTCTGCCAGTGAGTTGGAGGTGGCATTTCAAGAGGAACAAATGCTCTATTGAGATGCTTGGAGGCGGGGGGGGGCAACACACGTTTAGGTTTATAGAAATACACAAGTATCTTCATCTTTATCCAAAGAATGCACTCCAGGATCTTTTTTTTTTTTTTTAAGTTTCTGTAAAATGAACTTTCCATTAACTTTCCACTTAATTTTAAGCTTTTGTATCAAGTCAGTACTAGACACTGAAACCAAGGACTTCATACTGTGCTACAGTCCCAGTCGCAAAATTTTTAAGAGTTCAGACATGTTCTCACCAAGTCACTAAAATGCCCAGGTTGAGCTGAAACTTGCAGTCTTTCTGCCTCACTTCTCAGAGTGCTGAAATTATTAGCATGTACCAACCATGCTCCACCTAAAATCTGAATACAGCAATGTCCTAACAATTAACAGACCAATCCTAGGCTTCCATATGCTCCAAAGGAGACGTACAAACAGAAAATACGACTAGCTCATTGGTTCAGAATGGCTTATTTCATCTGAGATCACTCACTGTCGCCTTCACCTCTCGAAGACTAGCTCATCTTCTGAGTCCAATCATGCTGGACACCTGGATGCCAAGATGTGGCCAGGAGTTTAGCTCAAGTGGTACTGCACCTACCTTGGATGCTGAGATGTGAAGTCCACTGGACTTCAACAGAGAAGGAGCTGCCAATTCACTTTACAAACACATCAGGGATGGCACTGCTTTAATCTGATTGTGTAACAAAGTACAACTGATTAGGAAGGTGCCACAAAGTCTTATCCCAGCATCCTATCACCAAGTAGGGAGGAATTCATAAAGGAGTGATTACTGGTCAAACTTTCAGTTTGATCTCCAATACCACCTGGAGGATTATGGACGCTAAGACTGTAAAATGCAGGAACCCCTATTCCAACTCGCGGTTCTGTCACTGTAACAAACCCCCTACTCAGTTTTCCCTTAAAAACTCTTGACCCTCAGAGTTCATCGACCTCAGAGTTTCTTCACAGTTCTAATCAGAAAGACCAGTATCTCATGACTTTCGTTTCTTCTTAGAGCTGCTGAAAGAAATTTTATTCTTTATTTTGCAACAACTAAACTGTACTGGCCCATGGAACTTACTTGTATACTTCCATCATGTGTAATTCACAACACAAGAGTAGAAGACTAGTGATTTTACTTTTCCTGTATCTTGAAATATGTTGGTACTCCCTCATCCAGGGGGTTATTTTATTATTACCTATTGAACACTATGTTCAAAGAGACTAATTTTTTTAAAAGGCCTACATTAAATGACGGTACAACAGTGAAATAAGTCCTCACTCCCTGTTTTCTCACTGTGCTGTTCCAAGAATTTTGCATCATCTTTTAAGAAAAGATAAGACTAGAGACATAATCTTTGTAGTTTGTTTTTAGCTTCCAATGACCAGAGTTGAGAATTCAGAATTTTTCATTTCTTGATCATCATGGCAAAAAGACTATGAACAAAGAAAGATAGTTCATACTTACAAGACAAAATAGATGAATGTTAAAAGGACAGAAAGTAGTACTCCAGATTGTAAGACTGTATTTCTAGAAACTGATATATGACATGTGCTTCTAGTCAGTCATATATTAAGACAAACTGTCATGGCCAGGGATTTAACTGAGTGTTTCCGGTGCCTGCCTTGGAAGCGCAAGGGCCTGGTTCAATCCCAGTAACCACGTACAACAATGTTGGGTATGGAGACTCAGACCTACCAGCAACCAGAGCCACACACCACAGTGCCCGCCGTGGTGGCTCACTCCTGTAATCCCAGTACTTAAGGAAGCAGAGGCAGGAGAATTGCTTTGAGTTCGAGGCTGAGCTCAGGGCCAGCCTGAACTACAAAGCAAGACCCTGTCGCGAAAAAGAAAAAGAAAGACTGTCATGCAGTATTTTGCAACAAGAATACAGATCATTCAATTCCTCTAAAATATATATGACATTATCCTTTCATCTTTTTATGCTTCTACATGCTAAAGTTTACCTGATACAAAATGGGTTTGTTACATTTAAATTCTAATGAAATTTCCTACACAATTCTTAACTCTTTTTAATTCTTAATTTTATTGCTCATAAAATGACCTAAAATATGTATTTTTAAAAGTTTCACAGTACACAGATGGTAAATATTGATTTTCCTGACCTACCACAAGATTCAACATCAATTTTCTTCCTCCACCCCTCTACACTTACCTTCCTGAAGGCTGCTGCACTGTTTGTGTCATTTACAAATATACAAACATATATAACTGGCTAATTTTTTTTTTTAAACTGGGTTTCACTATGTATTCCAGGCTGGCCTTGAAATCATTGTGTACCTAGGCTGACCTCAAACTCATGGCAATCCTCCTGCCTCAGCCTCCTGACTGCTAGGATAACAGGCATGTGCCACCATACCCAGATCAATTTTTATCATACAAGCCATAATGACTTTCTACTATGAAAGCGTTACAGCATAAAATCATTTTCCCAGGTTAACAATTCTTATGGTCAAAAACACTAGTGTTTCACATCAAAAATATTTAATTTTATTTTATACAAATATCTACTTTACAAAACTCAAGTGCTAATAATCTATTTTAGTTTCTTTTATTCAAAAATAGAATTAAATTTAATGTTAATAATCATTTAAACCTCTTAGAAATTTTATGATTCTTCCCCTTCTATCAATTAAAATTCTAGAGAAATTACCTAAGCAGAAAACACCACAATGTCCTAAAATGTCATTAGAGAGGCTATAGCTATAAGACTCATCAATTCCCATGTAGGTAAAGAATAACTTTAAAAAAAAAAAAAAGAACATCGTAGGGTTGGGTTATAGCTCAGTAGTAAAACAGTTGCCTGACACACATGAGCCACTGAGTTCAAGTCCCAACAATGGGAGAGGGGTTTTTTACAGAAAAGCACTATTTAGTCCTAACTCTCTAACAATTACAATGGCACTCTTACTCCAGAGTTCTCAGTATGGTATTATTATGGTTTATTAGTATTGACCTCATCATGATATAGTTCCTAGGTATCCCTAATAACAAGGAACAAAAGTTATGACTCAGAGCAAAACAAGATCCTAAATCAGTCCAAATTCTTCTATTATATATCTACCACCAGCAGTATTTCTAGCATTCTTCTAGGCTAGAAGTAACAGCTGGGTATGATTTCAGAAATTCGTATAGTTTCAGTTTGCCCTATGCTCCTTGTTGCATTCTTCTGCTGCCCTTAGAAATGTATTCTGATTGTGCTGTTTTTGTACAAGATTAAATACAAAGCAGAGAATTAAATTCCCATTTCCAGAAGGACCCTACTTCACCAAGCTAGGTGCTGCTAACCTCACAATTAAGTTTAATATTGTAGCAGGAAAGTTTTTTTTCCTTTATGTTTTAATCTAGGGACAAGAACAAATCCAGTAATAGAACGTCAACATTAATTTGAAGGGAAATGAAAAATGACTTAATAACACTGTAGCAGGATTAATATTGTACAATAGATCATGGAGCCATAAAACTCGACAAATTCATTTTTGTATCACTGTATATCCTTGTTAACAGAGTAGGATATATCTGAAAAGCTGTTAATACCTTATTGCACAAATGCTGATCAAACTGCACCGAAGGAGATGTTTTGTAAGAAGTTGGAGAATTTTCCTACATGCAGTGTGGAGAACAGCAAGAGCAGGAAGGAACAGCTGCTTGAAATCAAGTGCTACAATTCAGAAAATGAGATGATGGTTACCAAGAAATTTGCTTCCACTTCAAGACCCCCCAGCCAAGGAATTAGGATCAGAAAACAGCAAATGGTAGAAAAGATTCTACTCCAAACAGATCTATATAAGACACTAAGCCAATAGACCAAAAGGTAAATCCTATGCTAGTTTGATGCAAAGGTGGCATCTCAACCTTAAACAAAAGGTACTGTAAAAGTAATAACTGCTCTAAAGCAAAATCTATTAAGAGAGATTGGGTTATCTTTCATCCAAAATAAACCAAAGCCCAGACAAAAATACATCAAACAACAATTTGTACAACTATGGACATCTATATGATCCTTGAGAGACAGGAAACAAAGGGGGCCAGACCTTGCAACTGTCCCTACTCATTGCCTTGAGGAGCTTCCAGGCCAGGGAGGGCCAAAAAGAACATGAAGTGGAACCAAGCAGTAGCTCTTGCTTCACGGATGTGCAACCTCCACCCAAGTACAGCTCAGAAGAGTCCTGGGCTGCATTTTCATGTTCCGCTCTCGCTATCTTGAAGCCCAACTTATTTTTTAACCAAGAGTACATATTTTCATTTTACACTCATCTCTGTAAAATCTACAGCTGGTCCTGCCTAGCAGATGTTCCTCCCTGAAGAAATGATACTAGAGTCTAGTGCAAATAAAGCCATTAGTGTTCTCAGGTCAGAATAACAGGGGCAAAGGCTGGGTATCACAGAGGAACCCTGGAGTATTCTGCAGAGTACAGATCAATGCATGTATATGAAAAACCCATCAGAGGCCAGGAAATGAACTATGAGAAAAGATCAGCAGGAACAGTGTCTCAATACTGCCTATTCCCAAGGTCAAATGTGAAAATTTTGAGATTTGCTAGCACTGGTAGAATGAATACTCAAGAAGGTCTTCCCTCAGAAATAAAAAACTGATCCTAGATTAAGCACCACTCTGAATCCATTTTTAAAAAGAAATGAAAAAGAATATATAAAATATGACTCAAAAAAATCAAATGGTTTCCAAGTACAACAATCTCCTTTTCTCAGCATTTTTCCCTGCAAGTTTACTCTATGAACAGGCCTCAAAGGCATTAAATAGAAAACTCCAAACACAAACAATTTCACATTCACATAACTCTACAGTATATGATTACAACTGTATTATTTTATTACTACTTATTACTCTTTTATTAGGGTGCCTAATTCAATAATTAAACTTCGTATTAGATACACATGCTTAGAGAAAAAGTATGGTATATATGGTTTTATTGTTCGTTTTGAAGTACAGGGAATCAAACTTAGGACGTTTCGCTTGCCAGGCAGATGCAGTGACACTGAGCTACATCCCCAGCCTAAACATGGTACCAAGAAGTACATATGGAGTCTGGTACATGTGGAGTCTGGTTCTACCCATGACTTCAGACACCCAGTGGGGGCTTTAACATGCCCCCACAAATAAGGATAAACTATTTTAACTAACCCAGAACAAAGCTGGACAAGCTCTGTTAAGTATACAGTAATATTCAGCATCCACAAAATTCAAATACACAGAGTCTGACACTCAAAGACATTCATGTATAGAAAGAAGTAGGAAAGCATGATTCATATAGAGTCGAATAATACCAACCAACAAAGAACTGCCACAGACACGGAATTTGCAGAGAATAGAACTACAATTAACATCAGAATTTGAGGTTACCATTAAAGCAGTACTTAGGTAGAATTTTGTAGTATTTAATATTATTAGAAAATAGGATCTCAAATTAATGTACTATAAGCTTTCACTTTACCTAGAAAATGAAGAACAAATTAAACTAAGAGTAACAAAAAGGAAATGAAAAAGAATAAAGTAAAAAATCCAGGAAATAGAAAACAGAAAAATAAGAAAAGCAGTGAAGGGCCGGGGAGTTAGCTCAGTGGTTCCAGCGCCTGTCTTGCAAGCGCAAGGGCCGGGGTTCGATTCCCTGGTAACCACATACAATACTGGGTGTGGAGACCCACACCCAGCAGCAACCAGTACCACATACCACAGTGCCGGGCGTGGTGGCTCACGCCTGTAATCCCAGCACTCGGGAGGCAGAGGCACGAGGATTGTGATGTGAGTTTGAGGCTGAGCTCAGGGCCAGCCTGAACTACAAAGCGAGACCCTGTCTCAAAAAAAAAAAAAAAGAAAAGCAGTGAAATCTAAAGCTCATTCTCAATAAAATGATAGTAAACCTGTAGACAGAAGACTAGGGAAAAAGACACTGTAGTATCAAAAATGAGAGGTATCTTCACTATGTATTTTATAGAGAGCAAAGCATTAGAAATATCATGACTAACTTCACCTTGTAAAAAAAGTGAAATGAACGAATTCACTGAGACACAAATTCAAGAAAAAATAAATAATGTAAAAATCCTCTTCCACAAAGGAGCCCCTGAGTGTAAATGACTGCAAATTATACCACAGTAATTTTAAGGAAGTTTTTAGGGAAGAAATAACATCAAATCTAAACACATGAAAAACTAAAGAGAAAACACTTTCTAACTCATTCCATGAGGTTAGAGTTTGTCCAGGAACAAAACCAAGAAACTGTGAACTAAGCTCTACGATAAATACAGATGTAAAACTGCTAAACAAAAATATATCAAATTTTTAAAAATCATCAAATTTTATCCCACAATGTATTTAAAGGATTGTGGAAGCCAGGCATGAGAACACACAACGTAATCTTAGCACTTGGGAAGCTGAGGCAGGCACATCACCACGAGTTTGAGGCCAGCCTGGGCTACATAGTGAGACCGTGTCTCAGAAAAAAAAAGAAAGAAAGAAAAAGAAAAATCAAACAAATAAAAGGATACTGCATCACAGCCAAATGAAGTTTATTTCCAAAACTGCAAGGATAGTTTAAATATCTGAGAACAGTCCAATGTAATTTACTATATTAACAAACTGACTGAGGAAAAAATAATATGATCAAACCAGTAGATACAGAAAAGATTCAGAATCTATTCTTGTGGAAACTCATTCTTCAAAACCACAATCAACCCTTCCAAAACTAATGTCCTATGACCTAATCACCTCTCAGACAGTCCCCTTCCTAAAGGTTCTATCAAGCATCTGGCATTGCCATTAGGAAACAAAGTAAAACCATCTCAAGACCACAGCCAATTAGTACGCAGCAAATGGAAAGAATGAACTTTTGCTATAAGCAAAAATATGAGAGACTTTCAAATTATACTGAGTGACAGAAGCCATTCCCCACCCCCCGAGTATATACGGGGCAGTTCTCTTAATGTAAAAGTATACAGAATACAAATTTACAGAGAAAGAAAGTAGATGACTAGTTATGTGTGATGAAAGTGAACCTGGCATGGCAAGTGCTGAAAGAAAATGTATAAATAATGGTTCTATGCTCACTAATTCAATTGTGATGGTTTCATAGATGCATGTGTACATCAAATATATCTCAGTAAAGTTTTTGAAATGTACACATATAAGTCACATAAGCTAACTCAAATCACTGTCCTGTCTCTTTCTGTAAATTTTTTTCTTCAACCATTTTTCTGATTCACAAAAATTAATCTGAATGAAACAGCTCCTGCTGTGGCAGTGTAAAAAGGGTCCACTGAGGCAGCATATAATGAGGTGGATGGAAATGTGCACAGAAAATTCACCAGTTCCTGGTACTTGGTCAGTATCTTGGGTCAAGTATGCCTTAATTCATTCCAAAATATGATTTTTTAATTAAAATTTTTTGGTATGCAGATCTATTTCTCCTTGATTAACACAGTTTAGTCCACATGAGAAACTTGAGGATAAACTACAGAGATGTTAGGAAAAATCAAGAACACTTTTTGTAAGAATCTTATGGTGTTAACATTCATTCCCAAACTCATCTACATGTGAAATTTTCCTAAATCAAAAAATACTTGAGTAGATAATTTTTCAGAGAAAATAACAGAAGTAAAGGTAGTACTAAATAGCCAAAAGAACATTTGTTGTGAAAACTACTATTTTCTCTTCAAGTTCATCAATTCTGCATCAAGTGAATGTTGTTCATTTTCCTGAAAGTACAGAAAACTCAGATGAACTAAGCTAATTCATAACACAATATACCACCCACTGTATAACCCATCTAAGGAGAGAGTAAAAACTTTCTCAGGAGATGAAAAAGAATACTTCACAATTTTTCCATATGTAGAACTAGCAAAGAGTAGAAGAAAATTGTTATTATATGGGAAAATACTGATGGATAGTATTTCCAGCTCTGGGAAGTAGAGAGATCACTTTCAGAATTTCTAGCTTAAATATTCAGTGTAATCCTCCAGGAGCTGTGCTGTCTAATACAAAAAGCAACAGCCATGTGTGGCTATTAAAGTTAATCAAAATGAAGCGAAACACAAAATTCAGTTCCTCACCCACACTAGTCACATCTGATGTGCTCAGGGACTACATGTGGCAGCTTGCTGTACTAGTCAATACCACAGATAGAAAGTATTTCCATAATCACGGAAACTTTGTTATTTATTTGCAAAGTGCCATCAATAAACTATTGCATTCACTAGCTGTTCTGTCTCACCCCCTTTGGAATAAGTCAAGAAAGAAGAAAATCATGGGAGTTGTACCAAATTAGAAAATCGGGAACTATAAACAAGCAAAAAATTAAAAGGCACAGATATAATGACAGAATCTGATAATTCTGACAAAGAACTCAGGACAACAAAACTTAAGTTCAAAGTTTTTGCAAATAAACTATCACTTTATTAACGAATGTAAATTACATGAATAACTCAGATCCACCTGCACTTAAGAGTACCTTTACTGAAGCTGTCCATTACTGACTTCACAGAAGTTGGCCCTAGTTGACCAATAAAAAATATACTCTAAATCAAGATTAGGCATGATGAAGACGAATTTTTTTTTATCATCTACCTCCATCTTTTACTTAAGTCCCTTCAGCCAAATAAAATCTTGCCCCATGTCATAATTAACAGAGGCAAAAAAAAAAAAAAAAAAACTTGAGAAGGCCATAAAACATAACACAGACAACAACTACCAATGTGCTAATGAGAACATAATCCCACTCAAATAAAATACCTATCCTGATTCTAAGAATTATTCCTGAAAGTTTAAATCATCTTTAGAAGCTCCATGCAGATTATCAAAATGAAGATTCTCTCAATTCCATATACCTGGCAAGGATCCAAAAATGTCAGGCAGTCATGCCTTCTAACACCAAATTTAATGTGTATCAGGCATCATTAATGGTAGAACAAATCAATGATTTCTGAGGGCTCACAGAGGCAAATATGGATGGTGAATGGCTGACAAAACAGAGCCTAATGTGATGAATAATGTTCATATGCTAAGCTCACCTTCATGCAGGTCTTCTACATGCAGGTAGAGAAGCAACTGGTACTTCCATCACTATAAGATATATACAGTGCCCAGAGAGGTGAAATATTTGGGTCCCAATAAACCTGGAAAACTGCTATCAGAAGGAAATGGGAAAAAATGCACACAGCTCATTTTCATCTTCCATTTTTATCTTCCTTCATATGCATCCAAAAATCATTTGGAGAAGCAATTATTCATAATGGAAAGCTAGACAAATCTGATATAAATGCAGAGGGAAGCCTTTGTTGGTTGCTACGAAGCCAGAGGAGAAATAATGCAAATAAAGAAAGCCAATATTGCTGCTTTAAGGGAAGAAGACAAAAAAAAAGTAAATCTTAGAGGCATGAGTCTTCTAACTCAATCAAGACATGTAATCATTTTAGAAGAATCTGGAAATATGAGGATGTATGCCTGAAAATTTCATCCAGTCATCAGCGACAAAGTTACAATGTGTTCACTGTGCTACTCACAAGGCAGTGAAATCAGCATCAAAATCAAAAATTTAATCTCAACTAGTGAAACACTGTCCAATCCAAGACATTCTTTTGACACAGATACACAAAACAGCATCTCATTCATTTATAATATGTCCTGGAATGTATACAGTAAGGAAGTTAGTTGTGCCTTTATTATAGTAAGGTGTGCAGGATCACATGGTTTAGGGAAAAATCATGTTACCCAACTCTAGCTGATGAGGCCAAGGGTGATAGACTGCAAAAATGCTTTGGTCAAAGTAACTGACAGTGAAATGGAGATTAAAAGTTATACTCAAGTGAAAACTGAAAGATATTCCTGATATTTGATGGCATCACTCAGCTCTCTGAGAGCAAACATAGTATCAGAAAGAAAAACTACATCTTCATCCAAATTTTTAGTACACATCCACTTAGAAAAACTCAGGAGGAATCCATGCAAGTCCTGGACCACAGTCTCCTTCGTGTTTTTAATCACTGGGAGCACTTCCATTCTAAAGTTATTCTAATCCTCCTATTTCCTATTCTCATCTGGCCTATTAGGTTTTGATCCTTAGAGCACTAAATAATTCTTGCCATAAAACCAAACTCAGTACTCAGTAACTGCAATAGGCTCTTCTGGCCTCAAAATACCAGATTATGGATGCAAATATCCTTCACAGCTTTTAATGCTTACATAATTTAAAACTTTCAAAAACTTAATAAATCAAGAAACTACCAGATACCATTTACCCAGGTTCATCAACTGTTCACATTTTCTTACAGAAAATCTGTTTGTTGGTGGATTTTTTGTAGTGCTAGAGATCAAATGCCAGAACTTATGCATGCTAGGAAAGCATTCTGCTAAGAAAATATCAAACATTTTTTATTCCTAGCCTATATCCTCTTTTCTTCTGAAAATGACATTACACCATGTCATTAGCTCTCATTAGAAATTAGCTCTCTAATTTCTCTTACTTTAGTAATAGTGTATTAATTCAGTAACTACAAAGAGATTTACTATTTCCTAAGATAAATACCGAATATGACTTTATTAAACAAGATTTCCATAAACAGTTTCTTTCAGATATTCAGGAAGTTAATTCCCAGATGACTGAATTAAGATACAGAACACACTACCAATGGTTAGACCTAGCCCACCAGTGCTTTCAGTGAAGATTCATTTTTTGCTATTCTTTCTCAGCCTTCTTGTCTACCCAAGAATATACCTCCTCCCACACCGACTGCAAGAGTAAAACCTGTTTTTCTTTTATATTGTACTGCTAATGAGACTTCTAGAAACAGCCCATTAAGTCTCAATTTCTTGTCAAAGGAACAATTCTAGTTCTGTGATCATTTGTGGAATACAAATTACTGACCCAAGATGAACCCAGAAGGTGTGATTTTTCAGTTCTAATGTAGAATTTCTCCCACTAAGAAATTCTAGTTAGTGTTCTACCAGCAAGACAATCATTTTAGAGAACTCTTTATGTTCTAGTTTATATAGCAGCAAAAACAAATATGAGAGGATTGGACTAGTTTAATAAAGTCATTAAGAAAATTCACTTTGGGGGCCGGGGATTTAGCTCAGTGGTTCCAGTGCCTGTCTTGCAAGCACAAGGGCCCAGGTTCAATCCCCGGTAACCACATACCATACTGGGGGTGGAGACTCTCGCCCAGCAGCAAACAGTACCACATACCACAGTGCTGGGCGTGGTGGCTCACGCCTGTAATTCCAGCACTCGGGAGGCAGAGGCAGGAGGATTGCTGTGATGTGAGTTGGAAGCTGAGCTCAGGGCCAGCCTGAACCACAAAGGCAGACCCTGTCTCAAAAAAAAAAAAAATCACTTTGGAGCTCCTAGTGGGGGAGGAGGGTGCCTACGCTAAAAATATCTAGAAGGGGAAGTCAGAGAACCTAGGCAGGGGAGGAGGTAGCAATGGAGATGAGAGAACTGCTATGAACAAGGAGAATGATCATTTAGCAAATGTATTTAAGAACAAAAGAAGCCTTGTCACTATAGGAAAAAACATTTTAAGAACAGAAGAAAATTGGAATGAATCTTATGGTATTGAGTTAGAAACAAAGTTACAGTATACTTAAAAATATAGACATAAAAATACAGAGGTAGATGTAAATATAGCTATTCAGAAGGGTTTGGGAGCAGCAACACTCCAGCAGCAATGAAAACTAATCAGATCTTGGATTCTAAATACTATGTCACACTAAAGAGAGCTAGGCTCCTTGGAAAGGAAAATGATGGATCATCCAGGACTGCAAAAAGAAAACTACAAGATGAGTCTTGAATGCCTTCTTATGCCAGAAAGCAAGAAGATACTCAAACAATGATGGCAATGTGTCAAATAAATACAAAACTTTGACATGAAAGGCCCATTGACCAAATCTGGGATAACCTGAGCATCAACAGAGGTAATGGTAGTAAGAGCATAATCCATACAATAAAACAGGATATCATGAGTCCAGACAAATGAAGTACCAAAGAAATGGAGTATTTTACACAGTTTTAAGCATTTTCCCAGAGAACATTTTATAATTTACAAAAGTGAGAAAAGTCTGCAGGAATGAAATCCAAAATATGCCACCTTAAAAATAGAGGTAGGGCTCTAGATTCAGCTCAGTGGTTCTGGCACCTGCTAGCAAGTGCAAGGTCCTGAGTTTGATCCACAGTAACCACATGCAACAATGCTGGGCGTGATGGCTCACACCTGTAATCCCAGCACTCAGGAGGCAAGGACGAAAGGATTGCTGTGAGTTCGAGGCTGAGTTCAGGACCAGACTGAACTACAACGTGAGACCCTGTCTCAGGAAAAAATAAATAAATAAATAAATAGATGTAGCCCTCATTAGTCACTGGTCCAAATGAAATCATCTGTCATGATATAATGGACAACAGGAAGAACATCATTAACTATGACAGTCCTCCCAATAGCAGGAAACTGCCATCATGAGGAAGTATCAGACAAAAACAAGCCAAAGAAATTCTATCCAAAAAATATCAAGTTCATGTAAGTCAGGAAAAGATCAGAGAATAGTTCCAGAAGGAAGTAAACATTATGGGGTCACCGTCCATTAAAGACATTATTGAGCTATCTGTCAAACCTGACTGTGGTTCTAAACATTCGACAGTAACAATGTTTTAACTTTACTTTGTTAACTTTGATTACTGTGTTTTAGATATATGGAAAAACATTCTTGTAGAAAGTAAGCACCAAAGTTTCAGGGAATGACAGAACATCGTGCTGACAACTTATTCTCAAGTGGTTCCAAAAAGAGTTTTTGTGATTTCCTTATTTCTTAAGAGTTTAGCAAATCTATGTTCAAAAATAGGTTTGGCCAGTCACAAACAATAAGGCCTTGGGCAAAGTGCTTCATCTCTTGCTAACTTTGTTTAAAGAACAATGGAGCTGAATCTGTGGTGCGAATGAAGATAGCATGATATCTGGCACTTACTTATTAATGTGCTTTTTTATTAAAAGTTATAAGTTTTCTGAGGAGAGCTGGATGTATAGGTAAATGCCCCTAATCTTACTACTCAGGAAGCTGAGAAAGGAGGTTCACAACTTTGAGGCCCATCTGGGCTACACAGTGAGTTCAAGACACCTTGATCTACATACACAGAGAAACCCTATCTCAAAAATATATAATAATAATAATAATAATAATAATAATAATAATAATAATTTTTCTGAGGATAAAATCTGATAGTGCTTAGTTCTTCTCCTAAAATACTCAGAAAATGCTATCCAACCCTGGCCACATGGAGCCATTTGAAAATGTTTTTTTCTGTAACTATTTCTAGGACCTACTGTTTGCAATTTTGTACCATAGATTTGTAGCCTGTCAGAGCCTTTGCATAAGAAGAAAAAGCCACAATCCTGTGCCTCAGTTTCCCCTCTGACTACAACCATGTAGCTCAGTTTAAAGCTGAGGTTTACCCCTAACGTTATTCTGGCCATAATGCTGCACCTCAGTCCACAGGCAGCTGGACCCTACTCCCACATATTTAGCAGAACTGATTTGTCCAAGATAATCCAGGTTTATCTGTGAATAGGCTTTCTTATTTCTAAATTGAAAAAGAATGAGATAACTGCACAACACAAACAACAATCAAAAAACAATGTTATCACCAGAGAAGCAACAAAATGACAGCACATAAGGAAGGCATTCCTGAGGCCTCAGAAGTTCCTTTTACACTGCTCAGGGTCAGAAATGCTAGTTACTTCCATCAACAGTTCTGCTTTTTCCCCCAACTACATTAGTGCATGCATATTATACCTTCTAAAAGACTCTCTATACATATTTAGGTGGTGTAACTCAAACCACAGCTGACAAATCACTGCCAGTTTACAAACTATTAGTGGCCTAAGTGAAAGAGAGAAATTAGGGGCAAGAACTTAGAAAATATTAAAATAACTTTAAAAAATGACTTTTTGAATATACTACAAATAGCTTTTACACTTTTATCTTTATTGTTGTGATTATAAATCTAGTAATGCATTGTATTGTACTTACACGAAAGGATTGGATTATGGTGGACTAAAGGGAAAGAAAGCAATACACTAAAGTTTTCACAACCTGTACTTGGATACAATACACTAACATTTATTAAGCCAAGTATAGTTTACCTGATACAAATTATCTAATTAAATTCTCACAGCAAGGTAACTTCTATTACCATTTTTCGCCAAATCAGAAAACTAAGGTTCAACCCAGTCATACAATTTACTCAAGAATTAATATAGGAAGAGAAAAATATCAACTCAGAAATGATGGGAGGAGGAATTCATAATGTACAATACTGACTAGTATTCACTGAACATGGAGGTTTTGGCATAGTTCTGTGATATGTAACAGAAAGAGAGTAACCCATTTAATCCGCCTCAAGTGAAGATGAAATTGGTGGTTGTAAGAAAACATACTTCTCACACAGTGGCAAGGACCGTTTCACTGTCAGAAACCAGAGATGGCCTGCTGTCTCTTAAAGACTGTAGTTGTCACTACTATGAATGCTTCTGCTTTTTCTCTGCAAGGGTTTTCCTCTGCTTCAACTATACACAACCAAAGAAGGCTCAGCCTTAGTATAGCTTCTATTACCCAAAATTTCCCTCTCTCTCTGTCTCTCTCTCTCTCTCTGGCTCTCAGGACTCTGCATTTCTTGCAAGAGTCTTAAAAGTTAAGAACTAGTTGCCAGGGATGTAGATCAGTGGCACCGAACCTACTTTGCAAGTACAAGGGTCTAAATTTGATCCCTGGTACTGCAAAACTAATTTAATTTTTTTTTTTTTTTTTTTAAAAGAGCTAACTATCTCAAGGAGTGATTCAGGCATTCCAGGAGTCCCTTCTGATGCAGTAACCACACTACAGTTCAACTGACACAGACTTTGGATGAACCTAACTATAATAGAGGTCAGGGCAGATCTTCTAAGTCCACATCTTCTGTATTACTTTATCTTTAAGAAGATAGCAGTGATCTATCAGATCCAAAAAAATATTCAGACTCAAGGATCTTATTTTATATGAATTAGGGAAGGGAAGAATAAGACAAAAATGGAGAGGCTGAGAATTATAACAACAAGCAAGATTTTGACAGGATTTTAACATATGGAACACTGCCTAAACCAAAGATATCTGACAATTCTCTCAAAAAAGTAGGATCAGAACAGCAATAAACCTTAAAACTTGAAGTATTGGGACTAGTACAGAAAAACAGACAGTTATATGTCTACTTTATGTACCCTTACATGCACTACCAAGTGATTTTGCTACAATATGATAGAGGATACCTCAGAAAGGTAGGACACTGAGACCAATACAACAGTCCTGTTCAGTTGTACACTCGGTGAGGGGAGAGCTCCTCTGCAAAGGAGAGACATTGCTGATCTCAAGCAAACACCAACGGTACTCCAGGGACCTTCCGTCAACAGTGTGGGAGGTGTACACGTGTGGGAGGTGTACACATGTGTGGGAGGTGTACCACATGTGTTCTGGCAACCGACAGCAGAAATGTTTGTCACACTACACATTTGGCATTCAAAAGTTTGCCATTTAGGTTTTCAAGGTCAACTGAATATAATAAATAATTTTGCTATATATGAATTTGAGTTGCCTGTGTGGCAGAACAGCTGTGCAGGCTACACACAAGAAACCACTCAGTGAGCCTATGCAAACCACTTTAGTGTGGTTTTATGAGGTTTGCTTTGTTTTGTTTTGTGAACCAGGGATTGAACTTGTGCCCCTGGGCTTCCAAAGTAGGCAGGTACCACTTGAGCTAAATCCCAGTCCTAGTTTTATGATTTTTACTTAACAGAAGATCTGAATTAATTCTCTAAACAATCACAAAGAGTAGGGTATTACTGTTCCTCACTTTAAGCTAAGGAAATGAAGAAAAGTAGTGCTATCACTGTATCTTGAAGGTTTCACAGCACATCCACAAACATCAAGAGCCCACTGTAGTATTGCTACCTCACTATTTATGCCCATCTAACTAATTAGGATTTAAGGTGAGCAGGGACTACATACTTACTTCTTCCTACAGCACCCAGCATAAGGTAATAAACAGAGTGGACATTTAAGAACATTTTCTTTGAAGAAATGTGATTTATTTTAATACAGTATTCACTCTCAAGATTCAGCGGCCCAGGTTTATTTGATCTCAAGAAGAAAATAGTTTAAACTGGAAGCTTCAAGAATTTTTTTCTATTTAATCTCAATTTACAACTGGATCTGGAAGATGAGAATTATCATAATTTAATGGAAAGTTTTTCAAAAATCTTAGTGCTGTAATGACAAATGAAGTACCAAAGAGAGTATTTTACAGTTTTTTTTAGTTTTTTTCTGTACAGAAACTTGGCAGATCCAAATAGATATATATCACTCAAAACAACACACAAATGACAAAATTTTTCTGCCCACAGCAATGTTATACATTCTTTCCTACAGAAAGATAGTCAAAATTTACTGAGGCTCAGAGAAACTTATATCATTTGTCCAAGATTATACAAAGAACAGGTGAAGAAAGAGCACAAGAGACTTGTTTGTAGAAGGTCTTCTCTGAGTAGTTAGCTGAGTAATGATTATACTGTCCGTAAGGAAAACAGCCTAAGCAATTCAAAAAAATTAGTGGTAGCAATGCTTGATGTTCATGTGTGCCTATTCCCACAAAACAGAATTGCAAACCTTGTAACTCATCGGACACTCAGCACCCAGCGGACTCTAGCTTCAACAGCAACGAGCAATATGCCCTAGACTGACAACTGCTGCAGGGCTACTAACAAATCTTAAAATCAAGACTACAAAAGACAAAAACTGTTTACCCATTACATCTCAAAAGAAAACACAGGAAGCTTTATAGTAATACAGAAACTTCCAATACTGAGGAAGTCATCAAATCAAAAGTAAAAACAAAGAAGGAAGCAGAGGAGCAGAAGAGGTTACTCAGCCAAAAGTCATCCAGAGCTAATTAAATATTAAAAACTCATAAGTAAGGACATTAAACATATAGAATAACTAGATTCAAAAAAGTTAGAAGAGGGCTGAAGGTTTAGCTCAGTCATTCTCATGCCTGCCTTGCAAGCTCAAGGTCCGGAATTTGATCCCTAGTACAACATACCACAATTCCGGGAATGGTGACTCATGACCATCAGCAATCAGTACCACTTACCACAATAACCAGGCGTGGTTGCTCACGCCTGTAATCCCAGCACTCGGGAGGCAGAGGCAAGAGGATTGCTATGAGTTCGAGGCTTGCCTGGGCTACATGGGCACTCAGGGACAGCCTGAACTGCAAAAGAGAGACCGCATCTCAAAAAAAAAAGTTAGGAGTCATATAAAATACAAAAGAGGACCAAGGATTTAGTGGTACCACACACCTGCCTTGCAAGCACAAGATCCTGAGTTCCATGCCTGGTGTGGCTCAAAATAAAATAGTAAAATAAAATAAGATAGACTCAAACTGAAATTCTAAGAGACGAAAGATGCAAGATCTAAGACATTGGAAATATTATAGCCCTTCTGTAATAAGTGGCTCTGATTCACATCTGATTAGTGACACTAAACATTTTTTAATATTCATTTTTATCCTTTTACTTTTCTGTGTAGCTAATTCCTTGTTATTCCTGTTGGAATTAACAGCCTCCAAATATTACCCCTGCATATTGCAGGCTGTCTTGCCACTCTTGGTTCTTTGTTCCACAAAAGCTTCCAGGTTTGATATTATCACAATCATTTACTTTTGCTTTGGGAGTCTAATCAAAAATTATTGCTTATACCTATGTTTTGAAGTTTCTCCTATGTTTTCTTCCAGTAGTTTCATCTTCCAGTAGTTTCATGTCTTATAATTAGACCTTTGATCTATAGTGAGGTACTTTTGTCTATGGTGAGACAAAAAAGGTCTAGTTTTATTTATGTGTTCTTTTGTACATATAGTTTTCCCAGCATCATGTATGGAAGAGACTGTCTTTTCTTCCTGGCACCAACATTTTTTTAAAAATCAGCTGCCTCCAGACACATGTATGTTTTTCTAGATTCTCTTTCCATTCTTTCTCTGTCCATTTTTGTGCCAGTATCATGCAGTTTTGTTAACTATAGCTCTGTTTCCAAGATAATTATTGTGATGTTTCCAGCTTTGGTCTTTGTGCTTAACAATACTCTAGCTATTCAGGGACTTTTGTGGTTCCATACAAATGCTAGAAAGGGTTTTTCTTTTCCTCATTCTATTTCTATGAAAAATTATATTAGTGCTTTGGTAGGAATTGCAATCTGTGGATGGTCTTGGGCAGTGTAGATACACTAATAATATTCATTCTTCCAATTCATGAACATAAAATTTCTTTCTACACTTCAGTGTCCTTTCATCAGTGTTTTGTGGTTCTCATTGTAGGGATCATTAACCTAGCTGGTTGATTTTATTCCAATGTATTTCATATTGTAGTTCGAGGACTCTCATCATGATTGTTTTCAACACGTTCATTACTGTTCTATACATGCTTCTGTATATGAACTTTTTATCCTGTATTCACTTTACTGTACTCACTTTTGAGTTCTAACAGATTTCTGGAGGAATATTTAGGCTTCCCTTTATATAAAATCATAAACAAGTTTAATTTTTCTCCCTATATCTGTATTTAGATAGCCTTTATTTGTCTTACCTAATTGCTCTAAGATTTCTAATACTATGTTAAGTAAGAATTGCAAAAGTGAACATCCTTGCCTTATTCTAGATCTTAGAGGAAATACTTTTGGCTAGTCTCCATCCCACAGTGACTTCATCTGTGGGTCTGTCATATAAAGCCTCTACCATGATGAGGTATGAATTCTCAACTCCTAATTCATTGAATATTTTTAATTATAAAAGGATGTTGAATTTTATTAAATGCTTTTTCCCTATTGAGATCATCTGGGATTTCTTTTCCTTTGTTATACTGATGTAATGTACCACATTCATTGATTTGCATATCTTGAACCATCCTTGCATGCCTGATATACGTCCTATTTGATCACAGTACATAAAAACTTTTATTACTATGGATAAATTTGGTTGTGTGGTTGTGCATTAATTTTCTGAGATATTAGTCTGTTATTGTGTTATGTCCTTGTCTAACTTGGCTATCACAGTAGAATGACTTTGGAAAAGTTCCCTTCCATCCAATTTCTTGGAACAATCTGACAAGAAATCTGTATTAAACTCTGACACACTTTAGCAATAAATTTACCAGGTCTGGGGGTGGTTGTTGTTGGGACAGTTCTTATAAATGATTCAATCATGCAACTCATTGGTCTGTTTAGGCTATGTCTACACATTTGATTTGGGAATGTGTCCTAAAATTTATCCATTTCTTTGAGATTTTCCATTTGTTGGGATAAACTGTTCATATTTCCTAATATTTCTTTATATCCTTCTGACATCAATTATAATAACTCCTTTTATTTTATTTGGTCTCCCCCCCTCCAACCCCCAACAGCCTAGCTAACGGCTTGTCAATTTTATTTAGCTTTGCTGAAATAATCAATTTTGTTTTACTTCCTTTTGCAATTATTTCTGATTTATCTTTCCTTCTATTGATTTGTTCCTACTGTTCTAATTTCGTGAATTATCTGACATCTTTCTGGTTTTGATGTACAAAACTTACAGAGTATCATTCCAATTTCAGTATATGTGCTGCTGAAATAAGCATAAGGAATACATTTTATATTAAGACAAACAATTTTAAAGAACACAAAATATATATTGAGAGACAGAAGGTACAGTACAGCAGTAGAGCAAGCACTTACCATGTGCAAGGCCCTAGTCTCAATCCCCAGACAAGAGGGGATGTGAAGAATAGGAGTAGATATTTTGCTAACATACATCAAAAGACAGAGCAGTTAAACTAATCTCAAAGTATAATTTGCCATAAATAACATCTGAAATAAAAAAGCTAATTTTATAATGATAAAGGAATCAATTCATAAAGATGTAAAAATTCTGAACATTGATATACATAGTAACAAAACTTCAAAACATGCAAGTTATAATGAAATATAAAACAATTTAACCTTCAAAACATGAAACAAATTAAGATAAAATTTTTAAAAATTCAAAAATCCAGAATTATATTTATATATTTTAATTTTCCTCTCAGTAACTGATAGTAGGAAAAAAA
>PVIR01011586.1:0-28387 GCA_004026965.1 Petromus typicus
TACCTAGTATTTGATTGCATAAAGCCTTAAGTTTTTAATATAATATATGCTTAAGCGGTTTCTCAGCTCTTTACATTTCCATTTAACTTCATAATCATTTGAACAACTTAGGTATTATAGTAAATGTGCTACCATATGTGCTAGGTATTACAGAAAGTTTCTTTAATGCATGTTATTTTCTTTAAAAAGTTGACACAAGATTTTACCTTTAAGGTGCCAATGAAATGATTACAATGAAATATAGTACCTAACAATAATATAACAAAATATGGCCAGATGACTTGTGTGCATGTAATACAGGAATTCACTAAACGCAAGGATTATAAAGTACTAATAAAGGAAAGTCTCAGGCAAGATGTAGAGCTTGAGAATGGCAAGTAAAATACTGAGGATAATTAAAATGTGTTTAGCTATAAAGAGAAAAATAGCAATATAAGAAAATTTGCCCTAGTAAGGATTATATCTATAACCCCAGCTGTTTGGAAAGCTGAGGCAGGAGGATCACACATTATGGCCAGCCTGGGAAAGTTAGTGTTAATTCATACACTGAAAAGCACCTAAACATATTCTTTAAACCTTAAGCTTTAAAAGTAGCATGTTTGCTTTTTAAAATTTATTTTTCTATTCAAATCTTTATTGGTACATTATTTATATACATCATGGTCACATTCAACATTGAAAATTTGTACCAGTATATAATACTGCTTTAATTCTCACTTTTTCCTATTCCCCTACCCACTCTATAATGTCCCACCCTATATACATGAGCTTTGTTTACTTATTTTTATTGCCATCACATTATTTGTCTCCTTGTTACTTACACCTACACCCCATTTCCTTTTGAATATTTTCTATTTCACAATATCTGTTATATGTTTCAGAACTCAATTACATCTTCTTTTTCTCATACAAAAGAAAAAATATGACATTTATACATCTTTGACCTATTTATTTCATTTATGAGTATGTCTTCCGGCTACATCCACTTGAGCATAAATGGCTCAAACTTACCATTTTTTTTTAGGTTTTTTTTTTGAGACAGGGTCTCGATTTGTAGTTCAGGCTGGCCCTGAGCTCAGCCTTAAACTCCCATCACAGCAATCCTCCTGCCTCTGCCTCCCGAGTGCTGGGATTACAGGCGTGAGCCACCACGCCCGGCACTGTGGTATGTGGTACTAGTTGCTGCTGGGGTGAGTCTCCACACCCAGTATGGTATGTGGTCACCGGGGAATCGAACTCGGGCCCTTGCGCTTGCAAGACAGTCACCGGAACCACTGAGCTAACTCCCCGGCCCCAAACTTACCATTTTTATGACAGAGTAATATTCCATTTTATAGAAGAACTACATCTTTATCCAGTTTCCAGTTGATGGACATTTTGGTTGCTTCCAAGTTTTAGCTGTCACAAACTGAGCTGCTATAAACATGGCTGCACATATATTGCTGTGATATGAATCTTTTAATTCTTTCGTGTATATACCTAGCAGAGAAATAGCAGGGTCAAACTCTATTCCTAGTTTTTTGAGGAATCTCCACACTGATCTCCACAAGCAGCAAGGACATGGTGGGGGCTATTACGATCTCCAACTTGGAACTATACTGCAAAGTCACTGTGATTAAAAAAAAAAAGGTATGGGACTGGCAAAGTTACAGACCCTAGAATTAGTGGAATAGATTAGAAGATCCAGAAACAACTCCAGATACACTAAGCCACCTCATCTTTGACAAAAGAGCTAAATACCATCAATAGAGGAAAGATAGCCTCTTTAATAAATGGTGCTAAAATTATTATTTCATGATTTAGAAAGTCTTAGAATATTAGCTAGTGATTTCCTGTTTTCAGAATATGTGATAAGTGGTTGATTTTTAAAATAAGTGGAAATGATTAAAAGAAAAACTATTAGAGATTTTTATTAGACGGGATTTTATATAGTTTAAGAAAACTATAAAATTGAGAGCAACAAAAAGAGGGATTTAGAAAAGTTGGTTTCTTTATTTTTGACACAATTAACTGTTACACTTAAACACGAAGCAAACAGAATTTGAAAAGGAAATAAAAATTTTAGTTTACATTAGAATAAAGAATCACTTGGACTTAAAGAAGCAGTTTAATGTCTTTCTAGTAATACCTGATAATATATTAATATATATAAGATAATATATATTAATATATTAGAACCTTAAGCTTCTTTCCCATTTTTCTTTTTGCTTGCCCTGATTTATTAAAAGGTAAGTCATATTTACCATCAAGCACTTAATATCTAGAATAGAGCCAGATAGTGATTTTTCAGTGTGCAGAACTGGTGAAACAGATGTGATTAATATCTTCATGGAGGATAAAAGCCCAGGAGGAATAATATAAAATAATCACCATGCAACATATAATTACATATTGTGATAAATTCCATAACAACAGTGGATTGATTTTTGTTTATTAATTAATTTATTATTTTTTGGCGGTACTGGGGATCAGACTTGGGCCTCTGGCAAGGGATGATTCTTATCTAATTATTAATATATATCTGAAGATGTTCTAAGGAATTCATTTCATTCTTATTTTATGTAATAGGTAACCTTTATCCCCTCAGTTTACAGTTATAGTAACTGAGTTACATTTAGGTAAAATTAACTTGCCCATGGTGTGATTCCACCTTCCTTGCTCTTAGCATTCCAGACTCCTAGTTTTTTTATTAAATGAAAAAATTAGTTACCCTGGAGAATAAAAGAAGGTAACTAAGTTTATATTGGGGAAAAGATATTTAATTAAAGAAGTCTCATGAGTTAAGCAAATGGGAAGAGGAGAGGGGAATAGGGAGATATTTATTAGCATGTTCAACTTCCTGAAGGACAGAGTTCAGCACAAAAGAAAAAAGAACATTGCTGGCAAAAAATGATGGATTGATACAAGATTCAGAGGGAGGGAGATACAAGTTAGATCACATCTGTCTTGATAGGCTACGTCAAGTCACTTTCAGTTTGTTTTACTTTGATTCATGTCATTATTTAAAAACAAAAGCATAATTTGACTGTTTACCTGGATATTTTAGTTGTTGAGTATAGTTGTTGCTTAATTTTGAACTTTTTCCTTTCTTTCATGTAAAGTTATATAGACTTTTAAAACACTAACTTGAGGGCCAGGGATTAAGCTCAGTGGTTCCGGCTCCTGTCTTGCACAAGGACCGAGGTTCAATTCCCCGGTAAACACATACAATAATGGATGTGGAGACTCATGCCCAGCAGCACTCAGTACCATATACCACAATGCCGGGCGTGGTGGCTCATGCCTGTAATCCCAGCACTCGGGAGGCAGAAGCAGAAGGATTGCTGTGATGTGAATTTGAAGCTGAGCTCAGGGCCAGCCTGAACTACAAAAGCGAGACCCTGTCTCAAAAAAAAAAAAAACAACAAAAAAAAAACTAACTTGAATTACAACTTAGACACTGCTTTAATGTTCTGGAAAGAACAGTGGTTTTTTTCACAAAGTTTGAAAACAATTACTTCAGAACAAATTTTGAAAGATAAATCTAGTGCCATATAAAAATGCAGCTGTGTACTCTTACATCTTCATGAAATAAAAACTTAATGTTCTTTTTTCATGCACAAAGTAGGAATATTCGTAGCACCTTTACTTGTAATAGCCAAAACTAGAATCAACCAAATATCCTTCGCTGCATGAGTAGTTAGGCAAATGGTGGTACTTTTGTATAGAATGCTACTGCTCAACAGTACAACGGGATATCTTATTACTATATGTGATAACTTGGAGACCACAGGGAAGTTACACTGAGTGGGAAATGCCATTTTCAAAAAGTTGTGCAACTGTACAATTCTATTCTTGTAACATTCTTGAAATAACATCATAGAATGGGAGTCAGATTCACTGGTGACAAAGGCTAAAGATGTGAAGTACAGGTTATGGTCACAAACAGTACAGGGAATGGTTATCACAGTGATGAATACTTCTGAATGTTGACCTTGGTGGTAGTTACATGTAGCTACACATACAGTGAAACCCTCCTCAACCAATGCCTGTACCCAGCTGGTTAAACCTGAAGAAGTTTTTGATTGTATCAAAGTCAATTATCTTGGAAACTCTAGCATAGTTATATAAAATGTCATTATTGGAGAAAGCTGGAGGAAAGGTATACTTGCTCTGTACATGTTTAACTTATTGTGAATGTACTACTAATTCAAAATGCATAAATTTTTTAAAGTATTCACTATTTTTTAATGCTACAAAAGTAGGAATAAGTAAGAATTTACTTAACTTGATGAAGGGTAAATACAAAATTGTATAAGAAACTTAATGATGAAAACAAAATGATTTTCCTGTAAGTTGAAAAACAGAAAATATATATCAACGCTGACCACTTCTATTTTAACATTATGGAGATTCTAGCCAGTGTAGTAAAGCAGTTTAAAAAAAAATGCAGTAGGAGCATCTAAAGTGTAAAGGAATGAAACCAAAGTTTGTTTAGCAATAGAAGAATAAAATTGCCTTTATTTTCAGAAACCATGGTCATCTATGGAGAAAGTCCCATGCACACCCAAAAGATACCAGAATTAAACAGTGAGGTGGTTTTTTAGTGCATGAGATTAAAATGCAGTATTCAGTTATATTTCTGCACACTGGCGTGGAATTTTGAAAATTAAGAGTTTTTTTAAGTGATAGCATCAAAATATGAAACGTAGTGAAAATAATGTAGACTTAAAACTAAAAGAAATAGCTAGGAGAAATTAAAATATAAGTAAGTAGATACACATCATAGGTAAGGAGACTCGGGGTAAGATGTGATATATAGATTTCACACTGTACCTATCACAGTACCAGCAATTTTTTAAAAAATTAACAAAGAGATTGCAAAATCCAGCAGTTTTTAAAGAAATTAACAAAGAGATTGCAAAATCCATATGTAACTACAAAATCTAGAACTGCAACAGTTTTGAGGAGAAAAAAGGGAAAAGAACAATATGAGCTAACAATACCTCATTGTAAGACTTACTACAAGTGATAACAAAGACAAGATGGTATTTGTTATCAGTATACAAAAGTACATTGATTGAACAGAGTAAAAGACCAAGAAATAGACCTAATTACATATGAAGCTAATGGTTTTCAACAGTGCAAAATACAGTGTGTAAAAAATAGTATTTTCATCAGTGATAGAATTGGATATCAATATCAAAAAAATAAAGCTCATAGTATATACAAAAATTAACCTCAGATGGATTATAGATCTCCTAAAAATATAAATAGAAAAATATTTGTGAACTTCATTTAGACAGTTTTCTCAGTTATAACACCAAAAAGTACAATTTATAGTACAAATGGTAAAACTGTGCCTTCAAAATTAAAAATCAATCTGCCCTTCAAAAGTAATGTTAAAAGAATAGAAAGACAAAAGACCAGGAATAAATATTTATAAATGTTTTTATGCAAAGTATATAAATAGTCAGTAGTAAGATTGTCAGCCTCTTCTCTAGATTTGCACTTACTGAACATCAGAGTTGAAATCCCTGATTAGGCAGTGGACCCATGAATGTAACACATACGTAAGACATCAAAGTTATAAGAGAAGAGTTTGAGAATTGTCATAGAGGTGCTCATGTAAAGTCATGAAATAGAATGAGATCAACAAAGGAATGAGGACAGGAAGATGAGAATTAGAAGAGAATTTAGGAATGGGAAAAAGGATTTAGATATAGATATACATAAGTGGCCCAAAACCCAGGACTTCACACTGAGCTACTAAACTACATCCCCAATGTCTTTTTCTTTTCTTTTTCCTTTAAGTTTTGAGAGTTAAGGTTTTCACTAAATTGCCCAAGCTGGGCTTGAGCTTACAGTCTTCCTGCATATTGTACATATGTTCTGTGTATGTCCTCTCTCAGGTGCTGTTTCAGGTACTTTAGTTAAAAGAGTTCACCTGTTCAGTTGGAAGATACTCCTAAAGTATCTGGACCATATCCTACTTGTTCTTACACTGAGTTGTTTTAAAGAATGATTTATTCTTAGGGACTATACCGAAGTAACCAGAGTATCTTGAAAAGATTGTTAGGGTAGTCAAATTCCAAATGACTGAGACTATTTACAGATTTTATCATTAATATAGAAGACTTGATCCCTCAAGTGTTTCTTGTATTATATATGCATCCAAGAAAGTTTCCTGTGTGTTCATTTAAACCAAGGACAATATACTTCAAGATCTGTTGCTTTCTAATTATGAATAATCAGTTTAAAAGAATCTGGCCAACTTCTAACATGCTGAATTTTTTAAAAAGTCTGAATTTTTTATTTTCCCATTTTAGTAACAATAGTTGAAAGTGTGCCCTCTTGTGGTCTGTTCAGTAATTGACATATAAAAGCATTTATGTTAAGATTTCAGGACTTTTACTGGTACAGATCCCCATTATGGAGTGCAATCATGATGCATGTATGCAGTGTACCAATAAAGATTAAAAAAAAAAAAGATTTCAGGTGACTTGGTTATTACTAAACATATCTTACTCCAGAGTTGATGCTTACATCTTGTAGTTCTTTAAAAACTCAACTTCATCTAGAAAGAAATGAAATGGTCATTTGATTTTGCATTTTATCTGTCAATATATAGGAAAATTTTATATCATTTCAACCTTTTGTAGGAAATGGAGACCAACTATTTCTTTTGGAATATAAAAGAAAATGAGAAGTACCATTTTTTAAAATATATGAGGCAGACAAAAAACCCAAATCATAGTAGCATGTGGGCATTTCCTCCGTGGCTTCTATAAAAAACATTTAGATAATCAAATTCCAGAGTTCAAGACCTTTTTTCTTAATACAGTTTTTGCTTTTGCATGTTTTTGTATGACTACACTTAATGTAGTTACTGAAACCTAACTGTATAGTCATCTGGGTCTGTTTAAAGAGTGAAGTTTTGTTAAAGCCAGTTTATATAGAATGCTGTGAAAGTAATGATAACAAGGGAAAAACTGATTACAGCAATAAATAATCAAATGTTACCAATTATTTTTTCTCATCACACATACTCATATCCTATAAACTGCTTTTGAAAAACCCAAAATCCCAAATGATTGGCTTACTGACAACTTTTCTCTGTATAAGAGCACTTGATAATGTAAATGTATCATTCATAGATAATGCACATGTATGTATTATATAGTATGATATAGCTACATTAATGAGACCCACATATATATGTTCTTTTTTTTTAGGTTTTTTTGAGACAGGGTCTCGCTTTGTGGTTCAGGCTGGCCCTGAGCTCAGCCTCAAACTCACATCACAATCCTCCTGCCTCTGCCTCCCGAGTGCTGGGATTACAGGCATGAGCCACCACGCCTGGCACTGTGGTATGTGGTACTGGTTGCTGCTGGGTGTGAGTCTCCACACCCAGTATTGTTATGTGGTTACCGGGAATTGAACCCGGTGCTTGCGCTTGCAAGACAGGTGCCGGAACCACTGAGCTAACTCCCCAGCCCTATATGTTCTTTATTTGTATCCAGCATAGTGGCTACAGGGAGCTGATGATTTTGAAAACGAAGAAAGTACCCCAAGAGAACTTCAGAGCTTTGTTTTATTTTGCTTCTTTCTTAATTATTGGAGGTGATTTGGAATTTCAGAAATGTTTTAAAGTATGAGAGAATTTTCACAGTGTAATTGATTGGGAACTGTTTTTGCTTTTTTGTTGTTGTTTTTGAGCTAAGACATAAAGAAGGTCCTTTCAAAAGTATTTTTAAACAGAATGGAAAAATCTGTTGTGGAATAGTGGGCAGGAAAGGAATCTGAATGTAGGTAGTAGTTTGGCTAAAGTGAAAAGATTCTGCTGGAAGCGCGACATTAGGGCAGTGGTGGTGAACCTGTTAGAGCATTCAGCAATACAAACAGTTCGCTGTGCCACTGGTTCATCACTCCCCTGGGAAGCAACTGTGATTAATATAAAATAGTGAGTAGTACAACACAGATTTGCTTATTCACTTAAACTATATAGTTTTTAAGATTTTATAAAACATAACACAAATGACTTAAAGTATATTATATTATTAAATGCAATATAAACAGACATGATAAAAGTATAGTTGTTAAAATCCCCCCATGTATTCCCAAACAGCAGACATTACCAGGGAAAAAGTGTTAATTAGCTAAATATTCCACAGATTGGAAATTTGTTTTTTTTCAAAATACTATAGCCACACAATAACTACATAGTGTAAAGAATATTGAACTAGAAATCCAAACATTGTAGTCTCAGCTAAGTTGGTTATGAGTTCTGAGACCTTTAACAGGCATGTAGCTTCTCTAAAGAAGTTTTATGATTTTCTATACATTTTATTTATTAGCCATTCCATTGTAACAGAGTAGGTAGATCTTAGTTCTGTGTTCCTCAGATACGCCCACAATCTACGATATGGTTAGAAATACCTGAGTTCAGATTCCACCTTTGCTATATACTATTTAGCCACAAAATATTTAAGCTGTGAGACTTGAATTTTGCTGTGAAATAATTTTTATCATTTTCTGATACTGTTATAAGGAAATGTATATAAAAATAAGAAATGCTAACATTTTTTGGTACAGTGTTACCTGCCTATCTCATCTATCATTACTGTTTATTTTTTACCCAGAATGTTTGGGACCGATGTTGTTTTAGATTCTAGTTTTTGTTTTGTTTGTTTTGAATTTTGGAATATTTGCATTGACATGATGAAATATTTTGGAGATAAGACAAAACACAAAATTCATTCCTTCTTCATAATATACCTTGTACTATATACATACTTTGTAAAAGTACTTTGATGCAGTATTTTTAGTGTGCCTGTGTCTTAACTGTGAATTGTCACATGAACTCAGGTAGAATTTTCAATTTCTGGTGTCATGTTTGTGCTGAAATTGTTTTAGTTCCTGGAGCATTTCAAATTTTGGATTTTCGGGGTTAGGATGCTCAACGAACTGTTTTATCTGTTAATCAGTTTTCTGTAGATCATTTCCATACCAGTGACTTTAATTCTGACCAATTCCTGAATTTCTAATTTCCTACTTTAACCATCTCCCACTTGTAATGTTATATTGGCATTTAATATTAAGGTGAAAATTGGGCTATCGTTACATGTCAGTATATTAGTCTCCCAACAGAACTTTCTGCTTCCATTCTCTCTGATTACTTCTCCATCTTCTTTGTCACTATATATCAGTCTTAACTGAAAGCTTAAGTTTGCTTTTATCAAGGATAAAGGGTCAAATCAAATTAACTTTTTTGTGGGCTTTTAAGTTACCTTTCTGGCCATATGCTTTGGTTAAAGTGATTATAAATATGTCCTGCATATTTTATTCTTAGTATATGGCACAATGCATTCATATAGAAAATGTTTAATGTAAGTCATGTAGATAATTATTCAAATATCACCCCAAAATCTACATATAGGTAGCAGGAACTATTGTTTTCCATTTTTATTATAGTTTATACCATTTTCTTGGTTTTTGAGACAGGGCCTCATTGTGTAGTTCAGGCTGGTCTTGAATTCACTGTGTAGATCAAACTGACTTGAAACTCACAGCGATGGTCCTGTCTCAGCCTCCCAAATGTTGGGATTACAGGTGTGTGTCACCACACCCAGCAGTTTATATTATTTTCTGAATCGTAAATATTCTAATAGTTAAAAAGTGCAAGCAATTCTAACTATAGTTTACCTAGCATAGTGTTTGTGACTATAAAAAATTATTGATTGCATCATTATAAAGGGATAAGTATAAAACTTGATGTATTATATTGTATACCATTCATACAAAGGATATTTGTATAAGTTTGGATAAACTTTCATCTAACCTAGCATGGCGTTGTAAACTATTAAACATCTTACATAATGAAAGAAAAATGCTTTCATTATCCTAAAGAAAAAATGAAACATTTTTATGGAGAACAAAATAACGTAGTTTAAAGGAATTTCAACTACTAAGTTATTAACGTTGAATATTTGTTAGATCTAAGATTGTTGTGAGAAAAGTTACCAAATTGATCCTTTGTATTTTGCTGATCCTCTGTATATCCAAAGGAAATGAGTTTGTGCTTAGTAAGATTTATTTATTGAACAGTTATTGTTCCGTGTGTGTGTGTGTGTGTGTGTGTGTGTGTAGTGGTGCTGGATATTCAAATTAGGATCTTATCACAAAAGGTAGTCTAATACTCTTCCACTATTCTTCATCTGCAGCTCATTATTCCAATTTTGGTACGAAAAATGTTAGTTTCTCAAAAATAGCAGGATATTTATATTCTATTAAAAACTGATGTTTTTCAAAATGGATTTTGTTTTGTGTGTATTATATGTTAAGAGGAATATAAGAGTACCTCAAAGCATTAGAAATGTAAATGGATTGTTTTATGTGTATTATAAAATGCATTTTGTTTTATGTGTATTGTTGGATTTTGTTTTATGTATATTATATGTCAAGAGGAATATAAGAGTACTTCAACGCCATAGAAATGTAAACCATGTAATAAGTGTGGTTATAAAGTAAGCCAATCACCTTACTTTTTAGTCACATGATATTATTTGCTGAATGACTTATGGGGTAGACTCATCTCAGTCTTTCATTTTTAAAAATCAGCACCTCTCAAACTGCCACAATTCAAGATACATACCTAGACTCATAAGACAATATGTAACGTACTGTTAGATTTCTTTTCCCTCCATTCTCTCAGTTTTTATCTCAACATACTACATGTATTTCATAATCTACTTATCAGTAACCACTCATAGTTTATAAAACACTACCTTAAAATGACACTTCATAGCCACTCATTAAAATGTTCTTTACCATTTGGTTACGGTTTTATTCTGGAATACTTCCCCAGAGGTAATGGCTTTCATACAGTACACTTTTACAGAGTCAGATAGGCTAAACATTAACTATTCCAGAGCCAAAAATACTGTGTTATTAATTACTGATGTATATGTTTATTTTTATTTTTAAAGTTCTGGGAATGTTGTTTCTTAATGGATTCTGGTCACTTTGCAATGTAAGGTAACGTTTCCATGGATTATTCATCGATTAAAATCTGTAACTAAAATTGTCAAATCTGTATCTACCAAATCCCTCCACTGCTCTTCATACTCTAAATTTCAGTGAAGTTAATGTAATTGAGCAATAGGAGTACAAATATTTTTGTTAGTAATCATCTACTCAGTAGTATATAGTTAAAAGCGTCATGGCTCATACCTGTAATCCCAGTACTTGGGAAGCAGAGGCAGGAGGATTGCCATGAATTTGAGGCAAACATAATAATAATAATAATAATAATAATAATAATAATAATAATAGTAATAATAACTTTAAGCCAAATATATATTATTACTTCCCTCCTTTTTCCCCCTTTATTTTCTCTTTAGAGTTGATATCGGCCTACAGAATTCATTGCTTTGTCACATCACTAAGAAAAACATTTGTGGTTTGGTTTATTAATCTTCTACTGTATTTCATATTGTAGTAACTAATTACATAGGTCATTTTTTAGGCTATCAGTTGTTGCCTGGAATTGGATCTGCTTTACATGCTATCATCTGAGTCTTAGGGAAACAGAATAAAGTTAGGTAGCTCACCCTGTAGTACTGTTTATATTTCTGAGTTAAATCATCCAACATAGTCACTTGCTGATGAACTGCTTGAATATGGCAATTTACGTGTATAATAAGGAACTGTACATTAGTAAAAAGATGTTTGTGATCTGTAATTTGCATTCACTGATTTTTCTAATAAGTATAAGGTGAGATTTTTCTGATTAGCAGAGAGTGGTGAAAAATTCATTGTGTTTTGATAACATTTCAAGAATTTTTAAATTCAGGCTTGTTTTTAAAAGTGTTTAATGAAATACTGAATATTCCTATTGGATTGAATGGACCTGAGGACCTCAGACCACTGAGCTGTATCCCAGATCCTAAATTACATTTCTTCAGTGATAATCAGATGTAAGATTTCAAAGAACAAAGTTCACAGAGTAGCAAAAAGACAAATAGAGGAGAGCCAGTAATAATAATTTTTCCCATGCCATTTCCATTCAGTGGGCTACTGTTAGCAAATTTTATCAATCATATACCAAAAACAGTAAGATAAATTTTATATGTGACTTCGCTTGTTTTTAGTGAATAATTTCTGTGTAAAGGTCTTTAAAAAGAAAAGGAAGATAAGAGTAACAAAAAAATAACAAGACAAGACAGTTATTACTTACAAAAAGAACTGTGACTATCCTTCTGGACAGTGGTTCTATAGATTCTGTTAAATTATACATGTGTATTGAATGTACCTTTGTCAATATATCATATTTATAATAAATTTTGTGAGAATATTGATAATTGTCTGTATACATCTACTTTTTAAAAAAATGTTTTTGCAAAGTTACATTAAGATATATGAGTAAAGGAAGTTACTAGTGTATTATTTGACTGTTTGCAGGTTTACACATCAAAAAATTTAGAGGTTCTCATAAATAACAGAAATAACAGACTAGCCAATACAGTACCAAAAAGAAATATTTAAACTAGGAACTGTGATGCAGTTTTCTATCTTGTCTTAGTTGTTATAGATTATACTTCTATTTACTGATTAGTTTATAAAATATTTAATAAAAGCGTGTTTGATTAATGTGCTTTATTAAAATATTATCCACTTACAGAACACTTGTATGAAAGCATTGTTAAAGATAAATATCCTACAAGCCATAAGTTGAAACAATTTCTAAAAAAATTGGGGGACATTGAACAGAAGATAAGATATTCAGCAGTTTTACAGGATGTCTCTACATACATGGAACAATGAACCACATAATAAATATTAAATATTGGGCTGGGGATTCCAGTGCCTGTCTTGCAAGTACAAGGGCACGGGTTCGATCCCCTGGTAACCACATACAATGCCAGGTGTGGAGACTTATGCCCATCAGCAATCAGAACCACATTGTACAGTGCCTGCCATGGTGTCTCATGCCTGAAATCCCAGCACTTGGGAGGCAGAGGCAAGAAGATTGCTGTGAGTTTAAGGCTGAGCTCAGGGCCAGCCTGAACTATGAAAAAGCAAGACCCTGTGTCAAAATAAATAAATATTAAATATTTAAACTAATTCCTTTGTACAGAAACATTAAATATGCTTATGATTTTCTCTGTTCTTTATGTGACTGTGTATTTATTGTAATTAATTTTTATAAGTATCCTGTAGTGATACCTGGAAAGATGAGGTAAGGGCATGAACACTGAATAATCATGCAAGAGTGAGACAGGGAAGTGTAAAGATATCACAGAGGAGGATATGGTGTAACTATTTTCTAAAAGAATATTGAGCACTAATTGTCATAAATACCGAGTAGATTAAGATGACTTTGGACTGAATTTGAAGTTCCATAAAGTTAATACGTGCCTTAGGTCTTGAAGAATTACAGAATTGGAATAGGGATCAGCCTCCTAAGTGAGAAGAATTTCTCAATAAAATACACAGTTGTGGAGTGTGGCTTATGTAGGAGAATGATATGAAACAAAGGTAATAGGCAAGTTGAACACAGTTAATGAAGTTATATTTTAGTGTGTTTATAATGTGGAAAGTAAGTATAGTACTCATCAAAGTTGGTTGAGTGCCCCTCTAATAATGCATCCTACTAGTTAGGAAATAGACCTTGGAATGAATTCTAATCAGGATTCACTAGTTTCTTTAAACATCCTGTAAGTAAATTTTCATATCAATAAAATACAGCAAATAATGATACCTACCTTATTGGGTTGTTTTGAAACCTAAATCACTTAATTTATAAAAAGCGTTTTTACACTAAATGTACACTACAGTGCAGTATACATGGTAAGCGATATACAGCTATAGAATGTTTCTGTTGAAAAAAGCAGAAATTTTTATGATTAAGCATTTCCCTAATAGAAATGTATTTTACATATTTCTACAAATATTTCTGTTTTTTATGTGTTTCAGTGTTTGGGAAATGGGAAGTAATGACAGCTGGCACCTGAACTAAATACTTTTATAGGCAACACCATTCCAGAACTTCAGAATGAATGGGGATATGCCCCATGTCCCCATAACTACTCTTGCGGGGATTGCTAGTCTCACAGACCGTAAGTTTGGTTAATTTATCTAATTATACTTACAATGTTTGTTAACATTGATTTTTTAGAGAATCTCATCAAAATTTTCTTTAATGTCATGATTAACAAAAAATTTTTAAATATTAGTTTTTAATGACAAATTCAGTGTATTTCTTTTTTTGCAGACATGTAGAAAACTAAGTGTTGTCAACAAATTGTAGATACAGCTTAATTTCTCTTTCTTGCATTGGGCCTATTAAGAAATGGTACTCTGTGTTCTGAGGAATGGAGCTCAGAGGTGCAGCACCTGCAAGTGTAAAGCCCTGAGTTCGATTCCTGATACCATATGTATATATGTATGCATGCATGTTGACACAAAAATAGTAGCATATGTTGATAAAAGATTTTATAAAATAAAGGGCTAAATACAAAAGATCAGAGAAGATGACACAAAGCTTTAAGAAAAACAAAAACTAGGCACAGTGGCAGACACCTATAATACCAGCACCTGGGAGGATAGGCAGAAGGACTGACAGTTTGAGGCTACCAACTGCAGCCTAGCCCTTTTTATATGTATTTCTATATTTATTTTTGAGACAGGGTCTCAGCACATAGTTTAGGCTGTCCTTGAACTTACTATGTAGCCTAGGCTAGCCTCAAAACTGGAGGCAGTCTTCCTCACAAATACTGAAATAACAGGCATGTACCACCACACTTGACTCTTGATTAATTGATTGAGACAGAATCTTGCTTGATTGGTCCAGGCTGGCTTTTAACCTAACTGTCCTCCTGCCTCAGTCTCCTGAGTAGCTGGGATGCTACCAGGGCCACCTTCAGTTAGCTAATTTCTTAGTGAAGTTTATTTTAGATGTCATGTTGAGTGATCTGTTGGAGTTTATCATAGATCTCAGCAGCCAATTTTATAATGAACACTTAAGAAATTTTAAGAATATTTTGAGATTTATTTTAAGTTACACAATTTTAGGAGGAGTTGTTATTTTGGTGGTTCCACTTACCTTTGGGTGATGGTGCCAGATCTACCTACAATGTTAGTCTCTGTACCATCCTACTTGAATCAAAAGAGGAAAAAGAGATATGAGAAGGAAAAGTTAAAAAATGAGAAAATGGCTTAATTTTATGTGTTAAGCAAGATACAGAGCTTTATAATAAAGTAGCTATGAGAAAGTAACTTCAAGAAATGTTTTAATCTGTGTTCAGCATCCCCTAAATACTATTCTTTCTGGATTTTGGTTTTATAAATTTTCAGTTGGTATTAGTACAGTAAAATTAAGTAACATTTTTAAATTTAGGAAACTAGCATAACTAGTTTAAAAGGTTTGAATTCATGAAGTATTTGGTTGAGGTAGCATAATTCAGATAAGAAAACTTTGAAAATGACTATACTAGAAGTCAGGCATAAGCTTTTAATACATAGAGGTAGAAAGTTAGGTATACCTTTAGAAATTTTTGCCTTTTTATAACTTCTCATGTACCTCATATTCTACAAGTTTATATTCCCAATTAGACCTGCATCATTAGTAATAATAGAGCGGTTAATGGAAAACCTATTATTATTACCTGTTGGGGCTGAGCAGCATAATTATAATATAGCATTGATGAAAAATTAAGCCAGATAAAAAATAACTGACATTTTAATTTGTTTTCTTAAACTGTAGACAAGTGAACACACTTCTATGAGGAAAACAGATATTGTAGTTGAATTTAAACTTTGAAACACTGATGTTCTTTTATTTGCTATTAAAATAAATAAAGGAATTTATACTTTAGGTCAAAATTCCTGGAGATATTCTTTTTCTTCTAGGATGCTATGAATGTTCTCCTGCTAATGCAAGCTTTTTATTTTTGGTATCTTAATCTTTTAAAAATGTATTTATGTCTGTCTGATGAAGAACCAGTTATCATTACCTGTCTTATCTAAAAGGATTACTGATTCTAATAAGTCTTGTAAACAAGAATAAAAAGAATTGTTTAATCACTTACTTGAAAGTTACTTAGTTTAACCTTGTCTTGGCAAGTAATTTGTTAATAAGTTTTAAAATGAAAAATCAAACACAAATACAAAGGAGCTGAATATCACTCTGAGAGAGCAATATAATGTAAAATGAATCAAGTGATACTTCCAGAGTTTTGGGGGATATTTGGAGGAGTATAGAGCAATACATTTTGGTAGTTTGTCACCTTGATGCTTGCAACTTATTTTTGATTCCAAAATATATTTAAACACTAAAGAGACATTTTACATTCACTCAATTTCTAATAATCTGACTTTATTCCAAATAGTCCTGAACCAGCTGCCTCTTCCATCTCCTTTACCTGCTACAACTACAAAGAGCCTTCTCTTTAATGCGCGAATAGCAGAAGAGGTGAATTGCCTTTTGGCCTGTAGGGATGACAATTTGGTTTCACAGCTTGTCCATAGTCTCAACCAGGTATCAACAGATCACATGTAAGTACAATTAGTTTTACATTTAAAATAAAGTTTCAGTCTTACTAACAGATCAGTATTACTTGTTTCACTCATTTCAAAAAACTTTAAATACATACTTTATTTTTTTGAAGTGCATCAGTGCCAAGTGAGACTATCCTCTTATTGTGATGAGGTATTGAAATTTAAATTTGTAATAGTTAACGTTGTGACAATAGTTTCAGTGTGGTTTTTACCACAGAAGTAATACCTACCATACTTTAACAACAAAAAGTATTAAAAAGTAAAATTTCTCCTATACCTTTATATCCTACCGTACAATGATACTCATATAATCTTCCATTCTTAATAATTTTTTTAAAGATTTATTTCTTAGAACAGTAAAAATATAGCACATTTCAATACAAAGATCTCTTATTAGATGCTGTGCATATATTGGAGCCATTTTTAAAGTTGATTTTTTTTTTTTTTTTTTTTTTTTTTTGTTCGAGACAGGGTCTCGCTTTGTGGTTCAGGCTGGCCCAGAGCTCAGCCTCAAACTCACATCACAGTAGTCCTCCTGCCTCTGCCTCTCGAGTGCTGGTATTACAGGCGTGAGCCACCACACCCAGCACTATAGTTGATATGTGGTACTGGTTGCTGCTGGGCATGAGTCTCCATGCCCAGTATTGTATGTGGTTACCGGGGAATTGAATCCAGGCCCTTGTGCTTGCAAGACAAGCGCTGGAACCACTGAGCTAAATCCCTGGCCCAAGTTGATAATTCTTAAAGTGATATACTAAATATAGAGAAGTGGAAAACTCTAAATCAGAAAAAAAATAAAAATAATATATCACTAGACATTCCACAACATCTGAAAATTATATCAATTTTTATTCCTACTCAGAGCTCCATTAAGATTGACCTAAGAAATTTTTTGCATTTCATTGTTGAATACCCTATTTGTTGATCTTTTTTATTGGATTTAATGAACATGAAGCATTAACATTTAGAATATAAAATTTAAAGTATTGTTTATATTTAATTTTATCAACTTATATAACTGAATTTAATTTGCTACAAATTTTATTTAAAGTTGCTTCTATCCTGCTTCTCAATTTTCCTTCATTTTGAGTAATTTAGAATAGATTCTTATTTTCTGTTCTGAAAGTAGTGTTAACTTTAAATTCATAATTCCATAAAATAATGTTTTGGGTTTTTTTCTCCCTCTGTAAAATAAAATGGGAAAAAAAGGTTGTCCTTAGAATAACTCTTCTCTGTCATTTTTTTTTGTTGTTGTTGAGACAGGGTCTCGCTTTGTAGTTCAGGTTGGCCCTGAGCTCAGCCTCAAACTCACATCACAGCAATCCTCCTGCCTCTGCCTCTCGAGTGCTGGTATTACAGGCATGAGCCACCACGCCCGGCACTGTGGTATGTGGTACTGGTTGCTGCTGGGGTGAGTCTCCACGCCCAGTATTGTATGTGGTAACGAGGGATCAAACCTGGGTCCTTGCGCTTGCAAGACAGGTGCTGGAACCACTGAGCTAAATCCCCGGCCCTTCTCTGTCATTTTTGATAATATTATTTCTTTCAGGGATGACAGCTTCAAAATCCATTATGTTGGACATATGTGTCATCTATTTTTATGTCATAAGTTTTAATAAATTAATCACTATTCAAATTATATATATATAACATACACACACATTTTTATTTGTTTTGTTTTTAATACCAGAGAGTTGAAAGATAACCTTGGCAGTGATGATCCAGAAGGCGATATACCAGTCTTGTTGCAGGCGGTCCTGGCAAGGAGTCCTAATGTTTTCAGGGAGAAAAGCATGCAGAACAGATACGTACAAAGTGGTAAGGTTCTTAATGATTATATTTCACACTAAATTTTTATGTGTTCATATATTTATATTTTACACATAAATTCAAGTGCCCTATATACCAAACTGACTTACCATCTGTGTTTGTCGATTTATGCTTTGAGTCAAATAAAGAACAAGGAGAATGAAGTTGATAGTATTATTTTGGTTTAATGTGTAACTAAATTCCTTATGAATTAAGAGAAAATTTCAAGAATATTTTAAATAGTTATTATGGAATGCATTAGTTTATTTAGCGAGCTTTAGGACTTGTATTTTAAATAATAATCATAGCATTCATTGAATTAAAAGATGTGTTTAAACAGTGAAATAAAGCTTTTGAACATAAATGTACATGTGAAAAAACTATAAAAAGTATTATTTTTAGTATTTTTGAGATTATGTAGTAATTTATTTAATCCTGTTGCCTTAGCAACAGAAAAATTGGTTTATAGAAATATTAAACAATAGTTTGTAAGTATTATAAAATATCAAAGTATACCTAACCAATACAATTTTTATATTCTTATATAGGACATTTAGGTTGGACCATTGTACTGTTATGAAATTTGCTATAGTGGGCGAGTCCAAGTGCTTGCTTGGTCTCATAACTGAAGTACTCAGGGCCAGGGAGTTAGCTCAGTGGTTCTGGTGCCTGTCTTGCAAGCGTAAGGACCTGGGTTCGATTCCCTGGTAACCACATAACAATACTGGGTGTGGAGACCCACACCCAACAGCAACCAGCACCACATACCACAGTGCCGGGCGTGGTGGCTCACGCCTGTCATCCTAGCACTCGGGAGGCAGAGGCAGGAGGATTGTGATGTGAGTTTGAGGCTGAGCTCAGGGCCAGCCTGAACCACAAAGCGAGACCCTGTCTCAAAAAAACCTTTAAAAAAAAAAAACAAAAAAAACTGAAGTACTCAGAGAGACAGTTCTGGAAGGTCCAACTTACTTAATTAACTGTATTTAATAATATTGCCAGATTTATTCTTTTATTTACTTTATTGACAGCATCTCTGTGAAGCCCTGACATTGTTGTGTTTTAATAATATTGCTTATTGATTTTGTATACTTGTATGTGAATTGCATTTTTAAAGCTGTTGCATAGTTACTGTCTATTACCCCAATTTCCCCATGAAATGTTTCTGTCCAACTTATTTTTCAGCAAGTTGAAGAAAGGTATAGTGCATAGAGATATGTCTTCGCCAGGACCAATAAGCTAAATTACAATAATAAATGCTATAAATGGTGAAAAGAAATTAAGAGTTATAAATGGTTTCTAAAGAATAATAGAGTAGGGGCCGGGGATTTAGCTCAATGGTTCCGGCGCCTGTTTTGCAAGCGCAAGGACCCGGGTTTGATCCCCGGTAACCACTTACCTAAACTGGGTGTGGAGACTCACGCCCAGCAGCAACCAGTACCACATACCACAGTGCCGGGCGTGGTGGCTCACGCCTGTAATCCCAGCACTTGGGAGGCAGAGGCAGGAGGATTGCTGTGATGAGTTTGAGGCTGAGCTCAGGGCCAGCCTAAACTCCAAAGCGAGACCCTGTCTCAAAAAAACCTAAAAAAAAAAAAAATAATAATAATAATAATAGAGTAAAATTGGACACAGATGATTGAAAGAAAACTAGACTAGGTCTAGAATATGAGTAAATTTAGTTAGAAGTCATCCAAGGTTATTTTTTAAATTGAAATCTTTATTGGTACATTACATATACACATCATAATTGCATTCCACAATGGGTATTTGTACCAGTGTCAGACACAACTTAATTCTCATTTTTTTCCCATCCAAGGTTATTAATACTATATTTTTATAGCCTATGTTTTTGAGCATTTAATTTTGGTAGTACTCTAATAAATACTTATTCACCTTATAGTCACATATATTTTATATTATACACCATATATTATTTATTACATGTCCTATTTTGTAAAAATATAAACTAGCATTTAAAGATTAATTGTATGTTATGATTTTAAAACCTTTTCCTGATGATTTAAACATTTTAAAGGCTATTTTTGATTGCTCAATGTAAATGTGAGTCAAACATAGAGAAAAGTTGATAATATGTAAGTCACTTTTAATCATAGCTTTTGGAATTTTAATTAATCAGAAAGGACTGTTAAAATTTTATTTACTCCTTTTATTTTGAAAGTCATTTCTTTCAAACTAGTAATTTCAGTTTGTCCCAGTGATGACTGTTAATTCAGGGGGAAAAAATTTAAATCCAATCTCATAAACTCATAAACAACTGTCTCTATTTAAAAAACAGCCAGTCAGAATAATTATAGTAATACAGAATAAAACAGTTTTACACTGAATTTTTACACTGGAAACAAAAGTTTAGAAATTCAAGAAAATAAAACCAGTATTGGGAGACTTTGAGATGATTTTTGACCCCTCAAAAAGTCAATGGTTCAAATCCGTTTGACCAAAGTGGTTTGAACCGTTGACTTTAAAACTCTTTTCCCTTATGTGCAGTTTCGAGCATGTGAACATGCAACCTCTGTTTGAATATTGCTGCTGAAAGTCAGATTCATGTCAACAGGAGATGAAATTTTAGGAGTATACTTTGATGCTTACAGCTCCTAGGAAGAGATTGGTTATAGAAGTCATAAGAAAATTCAGGGTGAATCATAAACTTCGATTTTAAAATATTTAAGTAACTAGACTTTTCTGCTTTAACTGTATAACAAAATTTTTTTATATAACAACTGTAAGTACTATCTAGCGTGCAATAATATATGGAAATTGAGAGCTGTCTTGATATTTTGATTTGTGAAATACTCATTTACTTCCTAAGTGGCAGAGTTATTCTGGAACAAAGATACTCCATTGGGGCCTGGGATTTAACTCAGTGATTCTACTACCTGTCTTGCAAGTGCAAGGGCCAGGATTCCATTCCTGGTAACCACATACAATAGTAATGGGCTGTTGACTCACGCCCACATACCACAGTGGTGACTCACGCCTGTAACCCTAGCACTCAAGGCCAGCCTGAACTACAAAGCAATACCCTGTCTCAAAACAAAAAGATACTGCTGTTTTGTGTCAAAGCCTCTTGTATGCAAATTAGAAGACTTCAAAGTGTGGATCCATAAATAGCATACTTTTTAAAACCTAGGTCTCAACCATAATGAAACAAATAGCTTTTTGAGATTAAATTTGCAAATACTGGAGAGAGAGATATATATGATAAACTGTTTCCATATAATTAAGGGGAAAAAAAGCCAGAGACTTATGATATTATAAACTGTTGTATATGTTGTAGTCAAAAATTAGGTATGGTGGGCCAGAGATTTAGCTAAGTGGTTCCAGCACAGGCGCAAGATTCCAAGTTCAATTCCCAGTAACCACATAACAACAATGCCAGGCATGGTGGCTCACTCCTGTAATCCTAGCACTCAGGAGCAGAAGCAGGAGGATTGCTGTGAGTTCAAGACCAGCCTGGGCTTATATAGGGAGTTCGGGGCCAGCCTGAACTACAAAGCGGAACCCTGTCTCAAAAAGTAAAAATAAAAATTAAAAAAATAATGTACAATGACTTCTAAAAATTATTCTTAGTTCTGAGGACATTTAATAAATAGATAAGTTCCAGTAATCATCATATTCATCAGAGCTGGGCATTTTGCTTGGAGGAAGCGCATTTTACTAGCATATGCAAAACTCTGGATTTGATCCCTATGTTCTCAACATTCATCATCACCATCCTCTTCCTTGTCTTCTTCCTCACTCTGGATTAATTGTATGAAAAAAATGTTTTTGTAAAGTTGTTTGTAGTTGAAATTTATGGTTTTATAACATTGTATTTTACTCTTCAAAATGAAAATATAGGTAAAAAAAAACTTCTGGGTGTTTGTGAAGGAATGGTTGAAAATTTAAGTAACTTAAGGATACTTTACTGTTAGAAGAAAATAACATTTGATATTTTTATGTGTTGCATAGGAATGATGATGTCTCAGTATAAACTTTCTCAGAATTCCATGCACAGTAGTCCTGCATCTTCCAATTATCAGCAAACCACTATCTCACATAGCCCCTCCAGGTAAAAACAGAAAAGATAAAGAAAAACCATGATATGTGTATGTCATTCATTAAGTATTGTTTGAATATGTGATTATGTCTGTGTATTTATGTAATGATAAATTATATGTAATTGGTTGAAATACTCATGAACATTTGCCTTAAAACATAGATAGACATACTCTTAACGTACTAATATAATATAGATAGTATGTTAGTATAATAAGCATAAACCAAAAAAATGTGCCAAGGTAACTGAGGGTATAGCTTAGTAGTAGATTGCTTGCCTAGCACATAACAGACACGGGGTTCACTCCTTAGCACCACAAAAAAACGATGTTGGAGATAAGGAAGAAAATATGCAGTTTATTTTATGGAAGATAGCACTGAATTACCTTATGAAGGTTATATAAGTGAATTATTTTAGTTTCTGTTTAATATAACTCAGATTATGAATTGTGAACACTTTTGCATCATCCTGTTTTGCAAAATTTTGTGTTTATTTAGGTTTTATGATATACCAAATTTAGAGAATTTTATGACAGTGAAATTTCAAGGAACAGCATTCCCATTTCTTTTCCTGATAGTCCTTATTTGGGTTTTTGGTTTTAGCCGGTTCGTGCCACCACAGACAAGCTCTGGGAACAGATTTATGCCACAACAAAATAGCCCAGTGCCTAGTCCATATGCCCCACAAAGCCCTGCAGGATACATGCCATATTCCCATCCTTCAAGTTACACAACACATCCACAGATGCAGCAAGGTAAGAAAGATGTTTTTATATTGTTGAGAATGCCTAAATACCTGTTATTCCAGGCAACTTTATTTTTTTTATAATTGTCTAAAACAAGGAATATATTTGTACACTTACTTGAAAAAAAAATTTCCTCTCACTGTCTGACTTAGATAATTGAAAACATATCATTTATCATTTAGAAAGTGAAAAGAGCAGCGTGATTTTTGGCTCTTTGTACTAAGTTATATGGTTAATCTTATTAATTATAAAGTTAAGAATCATTCTTTTACTGTGCTTTCTCCTCATAGCACAAAGCTAAAGAGCAATTAGGTTTAATTGGTAAAATATAAACTATGAAAAACTTTCTTTTATATAGTAGAGGAAGATAAATTATATATGGAAACATTTTCAGAATTATATTGTTATCCTTAAGTAGTCCTTAGTATTATAGATATTGTATTGTCTTTAAAGTTATATTGTGTGAGATCTGTGTTAATTGATTATTACTATAAATTCTTTATGCTTCAACAAAATAGGAAAAGATAGTTTTAAAAATATCTTCGTTTTGTCCTCCCTAAGTAGTAGTAAATTGCAAATATTTGCTGTTAGTCATTAGTTCCTGTTGGCCCAATGTGGGCCACTTCGCAAGACCCTGTCTCATATTAAAAGTCAAAGTAGGGGTGCAGCTCAATGCAAAGCCCTAGGTTAAATCTCCAGTACTTCTAAAAAGAAAGATAATAAAAAGAACATGTACACCTAAGTATGTGTAGGAAAGTGTGTCCATTTTTGCTCTGAATATTAAATTTTTTAGCAAAATATACTTAGTCTTTTCAAAAGAAAGCAAATGAAAAAGTGATGACTATTCAGTAATGAATTATTTCTTAGAATGCTCAGACACTTGAGGATCTAAAAATGTTACTCAGAAATTAGCCACACCTAGATATTAAAGTTATTCTAAATTTTAAAAGATTTAGGCTGTGAAAGAATAAATGGTTAAGTTGGTAGGACAAGAAAGAATTCAGAATGGAGCAATTTAGAGTATGAGAGAAATAAAATGTAAAACATTTTCTCCAAACTTAAATTGTAAGAGTTTCAGCCATGCAGAAAATTTTAACCAAGTGGAAAGATGATGATATTTTGCAGAAAAAGATTCTCCCATGTAAACACCATGTAATTTGCTTCTAAAAATTAAAAATAATTTTGTAATATCCAGCCTACATTCATTTTTACTAATTGTCTTTAATATTTTTTTTTTTTCTTTTCAGAGTGTGATATCTAGTTTCTCACACATTGTTATTTGGTTTTTATCTAAAACAAACCTACATCTTTTTTTCCTGATAGTGCTAATTTTTGTTTCATGAAGAGATTGTACCACTTTTGTTATGGAACAGCCCATGTTGTAGACCCTTACTGTTTTCTTACAGTGTGGTTTAAATTGTCCATATGTCCCTATATTTTCCATCAAGTGGAAGTTATCTTTTAAAAATTTTAGTAGTCTGCAGTTATGTTATTGGCAAGAGTACAACAAGTGATATACATTTTATTCTGCGTTACCTCAAAGAATATAATGCCAGGTGCTTCAGTTATTAATGATTTTTGATGTTCACCATCTGCTCTCCTTTGTACATATAAGGAAAGCATGTGTTTTTTTGTGTTTAAGTAATTTGTGGGTTGACTATGCAAATATCTTATTTTTATTAATCTTTTGTTCCTTGATTCTAATACTAGTTTTTACACTAGTCATTGGACAACTATATTTCTTTCATTGTACAGATGGTATCTTTAAATTGGTGTGTTAAAATGGACTATCAAATCATTTGATGATTAAGCATTTTGAAATTTCATTTGGCTTCTGGCACTTACTAGAACAAAAATATTTTAGGTGGACAAACTATTTTTTTGTCATCATAAAATGACAAAAAGAAAGTACAGGCAAATCTTTAGTACTATTGAGAACTGAAGAGCCCTTTTTTCTAAGAAAGCTAGAAACCTGGATTATAAAAGTGAGAAAAACATTGTTAATTCCTGTCTAAGAGAAGAAAACATAAGTACTTAATTATATAAATATTTAAATAAATAATGGGGAAATATTTGTGACAGTTAATTTTTTAATATAATAAGATCTCATTGAATACAGAAAGACTTAGTAGATATAAAATTATAGTCAGTTTGACAAAATTAAAGAGATACAACTAAAATTTAAATGAAATCAAATTTTATACTAGGGATGAACCTTTTATAGTAATAGGAATATAAATTGATTCAGATGTTTTAGAGAGCAGTTGGACACTATCATAGTTTAAAATTCACATACCTCACTTTGTAGTTCAAAATCTACCTTCCTTTAAAAACTGGGGAAGGAATAAAACTATACTCAGAAAGTTTAATAAATTATACCAAACATCTAAAGGAGAGTTCCTGAATCTTAAACTGGTCCAAAAAATATCATCTACATTTTCTAAACTCATTTTATCATGTGAGATAATACTAGAGATCAAAGCCAAGTGACATGAGAAGAGTTGCAGTAGGAAAAGTATAGAATCATTTTAATATATGAACATGGAAATAATATCTCTAAATAAGTGTTAAGAAAGCAGATAAGCAGTGTTATCAACCTTTGTATTAGAAATATGTGGATTGATTAATACTAGATAATTAATATATTTCAAATATAGAATGGATCTTAAGAGCTTCTTAATAGAGGACAAAAGAATGTTTAAATTTTCAACTTGTATTAGTTATTTTGAAACTTTTCACAGAATAAGAATAGATTGGCTGGGTGGGGTTGCTCACACCTATAATTCCAGCACTTGGGAGGCAGAGGCAGGAGGATTGCTGTGAGTTTGAGGACAGCATGGGCTACATAGTGAGATCAGATGCAGCGTGAACTACAAAATGAGACTGTCTCAAAAAACTACTTAAAAAAAAGGAATAGAATTAATACAACTTTAGTCTGATGAAAACTAGTGGTAAAAAATGAAATCTGGTATAGGGCATGAATGCTTATAATTGCCACTGTTACTTAAAGAACAGTGGGTATTCTGCCCATTACCAGAAGGTGGGATACAGGAGAAAAACCAAAGTGTCATTTTCAGTTAATACTAAGTGTTGCTATAGAAAACCCTAATGAATCTATATAAAGGATACTGGAATTAATAAGAATATATTCTATTTAGACAAGGTATAGATTATTATAATGAAATTGAATTTATATTCCAAATATTAAGCAATTACAAGTTAAATTTTAAAGTTTTAAATATTACTAAAACTTTCAAAGAAAACTATAACATACCTACAGATAAGCTAAAACTTACAAAAAAATTAAAGGAAAACCTAAAAAATGAAGATTTATGTTACCTTCATGAATACAAAGATTCAATAGGATAAATATTATTTTCCCAAATCTATAAATTCAATTCACTATTGCAAAAAATTCTAAGAATATTATTAAACTGCTGCAAAAAATTTGTATAGAAAAATAAAAGTGCAAGAATAGCTTTTTTTTTTTTTTTTTTTTTTTTTTTTTTTTTTTTTTTTTTTTTTTTGAGACAGGGTCTCACTTTGTAGTTCAGGCTGGTCCTGAGCTCATCCTCAAACTCACATCACAGCAATCCTCCTGTCTCTGCCTCCCAAGTGCTGGGATTACAGGCGTGAGCCACCATGCCTGGCACTGTGGTATGTGGTACTGATAGCTGCTGGGAGTGAGTCTCCACACCCAGTATTGTATGTGTTTACCGGGGAATAGAACCCTTGCACTTGCAAGACAGGTGCCAGAACCACTGAGCTAAATCCCCGGCCCAAGAATAGCATAATTTTGAAAAGGAGAATGGCATAGAAGCTCAACTAATACTAATCAAAATTTATTGTATGTTAGTACAGGCATGAAAAATAATACGTGATGAAAGAGAATATGATTGAGAGTCTGGGAACATAATCAAACATGTGGATAGTCAATATATATGTATTAGGTCTTAATAGGGGAAAAAGGATACTTATAATGATACTAAGAGAATTAGCTGTCATAGGAGAGAAAAGTAAAACTTACTCAACACTACACTTAAAATTTTATGTGGACTAACAAAAAGGCAAAATCATGAAACGTTTGGAAGAAAATATAGGAGATTTATTTCATGAGTTTGTGTTAAGGAAGGAATCTGAAAGGCCAGTACACACAAAAAGTTGCTTAGCTTCACAAAAATAATCAAGAAAAGTAAATTAAAATGACTGTTAGAGACATTTGGTACCTTTAAAAGGACAAAAATTATGTGCAAAAATGTAGAGGAGTAAGAACTCTCATGCAGTACTGAAGAATATAAATGGATATATGTGATTTTTAAAGCTACTTTCTAGTATTTTTTAGAGTCTAAAAATTAACATGTCTAGTTATTTTACTCATAGGTACTGGTACCTACAAGTCATATGCAAATATAAAAAGACTCATGTATAGGAATATACATTTCATAGGCCAGGTGATTTAGCTCAGTTGGTACTATGCCTGCATTGGAAGCACAAGGGCCCAAGTTTGATTCCTAGTACCACTAAAAAAAAAAAAAAATCCAAAAAAATTAAAATAAAAAGTGCATATTGCAGTATTGTTTATGAAAGCAAAATAGGGTTCCTCAGTTCACAAACTTAATTTTTCCACAAGTCCGGTTGCAAACTGAATTGAATGAGAACCACATCAGATTTAATAGTTAGGTTCAATGATGGTAGGGAAATCTGATTGAGTTCTCATGTAGTTTTTGACCATAATTGTTAAGTTTTTGAACTGTGTTTTAAGCAATCTGAACATGCTAATATAAGAATGGATAAGAAAATTAAGAACACTCAGCTGTTCCTACCTGGCAAGTGCAAGGTATTAAATTTGATCCTTGGTACTAGGGGGAAAAAGAAGAACATTAATTATACAACAAAATTTGGTATATGTATTTATATATTTTAAACATGAATTTTAAGTTACATGTATAAAATGATTTAAGTCCTAATGAATTAAAAAACAAGTTGTAAAAGAATATATGAATATGCCATGTGGAAAGCTGCATACAAAATAGTGCACTGTGTTATTTAGGAATATATTTATAAATACCAAAAGTATAAAGATACATGCACATCAAAACTCAAGGACCAGGGCTGGGAATTTAGCTTAGTGGTTCTGGTGCCTGTCTTGCAAGTGCAAGGACCCGAGTTCGATCCCTGGAAACCACATACAATACTGGCCGTGGAGACTCACCCCAGCAGCAACCAGTACCACAAAC
>PVIR01011586.1:28487-41264 GCA_004026965.1 Petromus typicus
AAAGCGAGACCCTGTCTCAGAAAACCTAAAAAAAACCCTCAAGGGCCAGGGATTTAGCTCAGCGTTTCCAGCATCTGCCTGACAAGCTCAAGGTCCAAAGTTTGATCCCTGGTAACCATATACCACAGTGCCAGGTGATGGCTCACACCTGTAATCCCAACACTTGAGAGACAGAGAGGCAGGAGGACTGCTGTGAGTTCAAGGCTGGCCTGGGCTACCTGGTGAATTCAGGACCAGCCTGAACTACAAAGCGAGACCTTGTCTCAAAAAAAAAAAAAAAAAAAAAAAACTCAGAGATAGTTACTTCTACAGAATAAAGGTACAGGATAGAGGAGAGGAATACACCAATAGAGAAATTCAACCATATCTGTCATCTTTTCAGAAATCTAAATGACTTCTGTCCTAGTGTTAAGATCTAGTCAAACTGAGTAGTCAGTACATGAATATCATATTACTATTTGTAACATCTGTATGCATTAAGTACTTCTAAATAAATAATTATTCTCTAAGAATTTAACAGTTTATGAACTTTTTTTTTCTTTTTGTATTCTTATTAATTCTAGCATCAGTATCAAGTCCCATTGTTGCAGGTGGCTTGAGAAACATACATGATAATAAAGTTTCTGGTCCGTTATCTGGCAGTTCAGCTAATCATCATACAGATAATCCCAGACATGGCTCAAGCGACGACTACCTACACATGGTGCACAGGCTAAGTAGTGACGTATGTAATGTATTAGTTATCATTAAGGTAATAAAGTTCTAATATTTGTGAAATAACCAAGTGTTTTCATTCCACAATGTAAAGGATAGCTACTGTATACCAAATGTTATATTAAGCACTGAGAATCTACCTAAGAACAGTATGATTCTTGTACCCACAAACTTTAGGGTAGGGTTAAATTTTCATTTTATTGCTACTTGCACCAAAATATTCTCTGAAATTAACTTTTATTTATTAGTAGTTGGCTCTTTTTCTCTGAAAGTTGTACAATTTTTCCATGAATTTCTCTTGATGTTAACTGAAATTGTTAATGTTTAAATGTGCTTTATTATGGAGTTGGCTGTGTTTTTGTGTAAGTTTCATATATCTGAAGTTGAGAAAGGTAACAGTGGACTCTGTCTTCAAGACATTTACAGTTTCATAAAGTGTTCACAGCTCCTTTTGTAGAAAATAGCACAGAAAAATGGAGCATGCTAGTAATACCAATTTTCTTATTCATTGCCATGCTTAGGCTGTTGATTCTTTTGGATACAATTTCAATTCTTCTAAGATATACCACGAAGAAAACAGGAAAGTGCAGAAGAATTATGCTATTGAATTCCAACACTTTACCTGTCAGTAATTTATGTCTTTTATTAGTTCTCTTTAAGATTTCTATGAACCCTTTCTTATCATTCTAGACATAAATTTTATACTTTTATTCTTAGGATGGAGATTCTTCAACAATGAGGAATGCTGCGTCATTTCCCCTGAGGTCTCCACAGCCAGTATGTTCCCCTGCTGGAAGTGATGGAACTCCTAAAGGTATTATCATAACTAAAATTTCCTTTCAGATATTCGTATTTCAAGTTAAGAAAAAAAAAAATTTAAAGCAGATACCAGATTATATTCTCTTGGTTTTCATCATTAAATAAGTAAAAAAAGAACAGGTCTGTCTCAGGAGACTTAAATTTCTATTTATCTCTCACATTCTTTCAACCCTCGTAAATTATTAATAGCATTTTCTCATATGCATTATTATTTTTACTAATAAATGATCTTTACAAGCTATAACCTTAACCCTTAAATATTTGAAATTTTTGGTCAGTCTTCTGTACCACTCCAAAATAACTCATATCATATTGAGTTCTAATGTTTTTGTCATACTGTTTCCCTAGATACTGCTTCTTTTTCCCTTCTTCCTTCCCTCACTTTCTTTCTACCGTCATATATCTGAGGTTGAGAAAGGTGACAGTGGACTCTGTCTTCAAGATATTTACAACTTCATAAGATGTTCTCAACTCCTTTTGTAGAAAACAACACAGGAGCAGTATTCTTATTCATTGCCATGCTAAGGCTGTCAGTAATTTGTTCATTGTCATACTTTACCTGCTTTCCTTCTTTTTTCTTTTTCTCTTCTTTCTCTTCCTTTCATCCTTTTTCTTTATTTTTTTAATACATCTTCTTCCCACTTTCAGGCTGTTTCACTTAGTTTTTATAGCAGCATAGATTTCTTTTGGGAACAGGACTCTTACGTCACTCTTTCCAGTTTTTTTTCCCAAGTTGTAACTTTTTATATATATATGCAAAAAAATTCCTTCATACCTTCATACCTAGTTTATTTCTATTGAATTGTTTTTCCTAGGATCAAGACCACCTTTAATTTTACAGTCTCAGCCTCTGCCTTGTTCATCACCTCGAGATGTTCCACCAGACATCTTGCTGGATTCTCCAGAAAGAAAACAAAAGAAGCAAAAGAAAATGAGGCTAGGCAAAGATGAAAAAGACCAGAGTGAGAAAGCTGCAATGTATGATATAATTAGTTCCCCATCCAAGGACTCTACTAAACTTACATTAAGACTTTCTCGTGTAAGGTCTTCAGACATGGACCAGCAAGAGGATATGCTTTCTGGTATGGAAAATAGCAATGTTTCAGAAAATGATATTCCTTTTAATGTGCAGTATCCAGGACAGACTTCAAAAACACCCATTACTCCACAGGATGTAAACCGCCCACTAAATGCTGCTCAGTGTTTGTCGCAGCAAGAACAAACAGCATTCCTTCCAGCAAATCAAGTGCCTGTTTTACAACAGAACACTTCAGTTGCTACAAAACAACCCCAGACTTCTGTGGTACAGAATCAGCAACAGGTGTCACAACAGGGACCTATATATGATGAAGTAGAATTGGACGCATTGGCTGAAATTGAGCGAATAGAAAGAGAGTCAGCTATTGAAAGGGAACGCTTTTCAAAAGAAGTTCAAGATAAAGGTAAGATACTTTCAATATCACTTCACCATCTCCTAAATATATAATTGATTCTTTATGTCTTTTCTCAAATACATTTTTTTACTAATACACCTCAAATGTTAAATTCCTAATTTCATTTTTTATCTGAAGCAATCCTCTTGGACTTGTAAATCTGTCCTACAGATCTGTCATCTGTTATCCCCTATGTAATTTTACTTATTAGTGCTTTTCTACTAAACTGAACATTACCATTTCTATATTATATGTATTTTCCATAATGTATGTTCAAATAGTGGTATCTCTTTAACAGTTTTATAGCAAAATTTAATGCGGATTAGAATTACTTTAAAGCATGTACATTTAAGGAACGTGTACATTTATGTTTATTAGGCAGTTATATACTTCACTTGATTTGTAATGATATCATCTAAATGTGATTTTCTTCAGCAAATTATGGTGTTTTCAAGTTATATAGCACACTTTAAGAATCTTTGGTGGTAGTTACAATTGAGTATTCCGTTTTATCTAATAGGGTGCAATCTCTAGACATACCTAAGTTATAGTCTTACTTCGTGCTTTATAATCAAATAATAGGAGGTTTGTAATATGTTGTTCTTCATACACCATCAACACTGTCTACAGTGTCCCTTCATACACTGTCTACAGTGTCCCTTCATACACTGTCTACAAAATCTTTTCAGTATTTTGGGAGAGATTGATAAATCAGTGTTTGAAGTCAGTGATATAATTTATGAAATTGATATTTTTACAAATGCATGTGTGCATTTGATTATCCAAACTAAAATCATGCTTAATAATTTAGATTTGTGTTTTGATACTGAATAGAGGTTTTATATAAATATATATAAAATATTGTTCACTGTCACAGAATCATCATTAAATAATTACATTCTTCTAAGAAATGTTAAAATTTGTATTGTATATCCTGTCATGATGACTTAACATTATTAAAAAAGATATTTAGAAGTTATTGAACTATGTGTGTAAATCCTAAGTATAATAAAAAAGTTGTTGAAAATTTTCATTTTTTTAAATTAGAGAACAGGGATTGGGGTGGAACTTTTGCACCTTCATATAAATCTTTTATGTTAATGATGAAATAAATATGCTATTGCGCTTTTTTCTTTGTAGTATGGGGTTTAGGAAATAACTATTTAAATTTCAAGGTGTATCTCTTCTCCTGACCTCTTATAAAAGTAAATGCATGTCAAATGGAGACAGATATATTTCTCAACTTCTTTTGATAATACTGATGTGCCCAAAATTATTGAGTCATATGTCATTCAGCCTTGTAAAAAACATATAAAATTTTTACTTCCTGATTCACAAGTAATAGTTGCATAGAGAATTGATTATCTATAGGGTATCTAATCTGTGGTATTGAAAAATGTGTTCTTTAAAAGGTACAGTTTTTAAACAGTTTTTAGTAGTTGTTGAATTAAAAACAGAAGAAATGGTGAATTTTGTTTTATTATCTTTCCTGAACCCTATTGTATCACATTTGTTGAAACCAGAAGCTTTTGGTTTTAACAGTGAAATAAAAATAAGGATAGTAAATAGGTTCAGCTGCATATTGGCAAAATTTTTTTCCTACTAAGTTCTTTGGGAGAATAAAACAAAATCAACATACAATGTATTGTTCATGTAGAAAGCTGTAAGTATATTTTACTTTCAATTATTTAAACACTATAATCTGTGATGATTTGTCTGTAACAGAGATAACTGAAAAGCATAATGGTCAGAGCTGGCTTACAGTTATGATAAAGATAACATTTATCTATTGCTTTAAGAATTAAAGTAGGTTTTGCTGCCTTCTTAGTTTTCTGAAAACTCATGTTTTTATTATTTCATAGATTTATTTGAAAACTTTTGGAACCCAACATCTTTGATATGAACTTTGTCATTTTGTATTCAGTTTCCGCATTGTATGGTGAGGTAGTATTTTTTAATATAGGAAATTATCTTGGGATTTTATGAAGATTAAAGGTGTATTACATGTATGTTGCGCCAAGATTATAGGCATGATAATAAATAAAAATGAAATGTTTATTAAGTGATTGTATACTCAGCTCTTAACAGAGGAACTACTTCCTTCAAATTAATTTGCAACCACTTACCATTTTTATTTTTTCAGATTAAAATTTAAAATTGATTTTTATTACTATATTTTAGATATAGCACCCAGAACTTTTCACAACTATTGTATTACTGGTAATAAGGAATAAACAAGACATGTCTGGCCTATGTGTTTACTGGGAGTTCTCCTCTGCAATCTGAATTTATTTGCCAATGTATTTATTTGCTGTAAGAGAAATACTCCTTTTAGTAACTAGAACTTTTTTTTAAAGTACCTCTATAAATAAGGTTAGAAAATTTAGCAAGCATAGTTAATATTTGTGGAATTCAAGAAAAGAAGTAGCACTGTCTTACCTATATTATGGTAGAACCTGATGTGTCCTGGTTCCACACATTGAAAACATTCTTCTGGCTGCTAGATATTTATGTTCCCTGTTCGCTTCTTTGGACGGTTCTGTATATATATTAATAGAGTTACTCTATTACCTAATGTGTCATCATGTTCCAGAAGGACCTTTTTATCAGTCTTTTTGCTCATACTTTTAACATCTTTCATTATATAATTTTAAAAGCTATTCATCTTTGTTTCTGGGATGTTCTATTATAGACATTAATATCTTTTTGCTGTACTGAAAATTCCTGCTTTCTTTTGTTGAAGAGGGAGATCTTTCGTTTATCTTTGCCTATTTCATCTTTTCCCAAGGTCCACTTTCCATGTTAGCAAGTATAAGAAATGGCCTAGCTTCACTAAGTAATTTATAATTTTACAATATTCTTGTACTGTAACCCTTGTAAGAAGTGAATTAAAGGTTGAGCATCCCTGCTCCAAAAATCCAAAGCTTCTTTAATATCAAATTTCAGATATCAAAGGATTCTTAAATTTTTTAGTACAAACAGTTTAGGGATGCTCCACTGGTAAAGTCTATGCAAATTATCCAATATCTGAAAAATTCTAGAATTTTAAACACTTCAGTCCAAACATTTCAGCTGTGGGATACTCAACCAGCATTACTTTCTATAATTTGAAATAAAGAGATGAAGAATTTTGAAGCAGGAATAAGATAACGAACCACTCAGCCCATTCTGTAGTTTACTTCTCATATGTTTTAGTTTTTCATAATTGCCTATTAAGTGTACAGTTACTGTGCTTTCTGTTTTAAGTGTTTTCCATTATCATTTGTACTATAAGTAAGTGGTTTAACATTCCTTACCAGCATAATTGACTTTAGAATTTCGTATAAGGATGGACTTTATTTTCAAAATATCAGCATCTGGGGGTCAATTATTGGTTTTGAAATTATGATACCTTTTTGTATGCTTTTTCTATAGCAATATATGAGTTTTTATAGCTAACTTTTAAGTTTCTTGATACTGAAGACGGTTTAAAGTAATCAGAATCCCAAATACTAAAATTATTCTTAATAGATATAGCTTTTCATCATTAGGTAAAGGTTATGGAGCATTGAAGACATAATACAAGTGGGTAGAGAGAAGTGACTTTTGCAAATTCAAAGCCCATATTGCAGGAGTAAATTCCTCATGCAGGTGAATCCAAACATGAATGCTGTTAATGTAATCCAGGAATCTGTGCAATGAAGATGAAATTTTTCTGGGTTTTACCGAAGTGATGAAGTACTTACTAATAACTGAAGAATTAAAACTTTGTATTTAGATGTATTTTATGAATAGTGGAAAAAAATCTTAAGATTTTCTCATTTTTACTGTATTTTTACTATAAATATTCATTAGATCTATAGTTTAAGATAGTTAAATTGAGCATGATAATTACTCAGAAGTTAATTTTTGAGATTTCTTTTTGAGATTCTTTATCTTTTTATACAAAAGATAAATTGGAATGAGTCTGATGACATATAAACTGAATTACTTTGTAATCCTGTAACAGTCTCCTAAGCTATGTTAATGTTTTTTCCTAAAAAAACCCCATATTATTCATATTAATAAAAGAATGAGTCACAGATTTCCTAAGAGAAATCTTAAGATACTTGAAACCAGTATTATAATTTTTACTTATCCTTGCTTAGGTTATCATTACAGTGACTTTTTATCAACTATATTGTGTTGAAAGTATAAAAAAATTTATTTTTTATTTCTAGATTCTTTTCATAAAGCTTTATAGGATAAGTATAAGATGATAAAGCATTGTATATATAAAATAGTAATTATTTATTGTGCTCAGTGGCAGGAAGAAAAATATTCACTTGTCCATCCCCCTCACACACACTCTGGGAAGCTGAGACAGGAGAAGCAAAATTTTGAGACTATCCTAGGCAGTCTGATGACTTAGTGAGACCCTGTCTCAAAATTTAGGATGAAAAGGGTTGGGGATGTAGGAAGGTCCTGGGCTCAATCCCAGGTAATGAAAAAAAGTCATATATCATAAAACATTTAAAAAGATTCTGTAAACATAAATTTACTATTCTGAGTGGCTTTTTTTCTTTAAGCATTCATGTCGAAAGCTTCATAGAAAGTCAAACTATGTTATACTAAGGGAAATAATCTCATGATAACTTAATTTTATCATTAATTGTTTTAAAAATGGAACATATATGGTGATAGAGTTGACTTCTGGACAGCTAAGCAGTAGACTTGGTTTTACAAAAAACTAGCAGATATTTAGTGTCAGTGGCCCTAAGGATGAAACTTAACTGTTCTGATACATTGTGCAAGAATCTCATTCTCGGCCCAAAGATAAATTTTAATTACATTTGATAAGATTTTAATTTGAAAGAGCAAGTAGACAAATACTCAGCTTGCTCAACTGCAGCTATTCTTAAGAATAGCTATAATTCATTTTATAGAAAATGACCTAGTAGTGTCTTGATTTTGAAGTAGAATCATATGAAGAAATGCAGTGGTTAAAAATACAATAACATTTATGGCAGTAGAGGATTTGTTTGTTTGTATGTTTGTCCTTAGATTTCAGAATACTATAGTTCTATCAGAAGTCAATGTATAAACCCCTAGCACTTTATGTTAAAGAGTGGGAAGCACTTTTTGTCAGTGGAAGTTGTTTGGAACAGGATTTGTGTAAGAAGTTCTTTTAATACCTGTGATATATATTACTTTCTTATTCTGAATTTATTTCTAACATTGTTCTGCTTACACTGTTAACACCTTTAATAATTTGAGTTCTGGATTGAATCATGACAAGTTATTAACTTTTTTCTTACTATCAGTATTTATCCTTTTTTTAGTGGCGCAACTTTTTTTTTTTTTCCTGTTTTCATTCTTTTCCATACTGACATGTAGTAAAAGTTTATATTTTCTGTTTATATATTGAGAGACTTGGGGCTCTTGACTGCTTTTGGTTAATGGCTTAAATTATCTTATGTTAGAATTACAATTGTCTCATTTTTAAATGATCTATTTTCTCTTTAATATATATGAACATAAATGTTCATATTTGATGTGTTATAAATTCTGTTCATCTTATACTCAGAAACTATGTTGCTAAAAAAAAATTCTTTCTCCAATACCAACAAGTATTTATTGAGGTACAGAGAACATTAAGATTTCCTCAAACATTTATTTTAAAACTATTATGTCACTCGTGCTTTGTATTGTAATTATACTTATTTGCATTTGCATTCCCTACATTTCAAACCAGTTATGAGTTTAAAAAGATAAAGTCCATTATCATTTTTAGTAACATAAGAATGTCTGTCTATTACTGATATTGAATATTTATCTTTAAATTTCAGATAAGCCTTTGAAAAAAAGAAAACAAGATTCTTACCCACAGGAGGCTGGGGGTGCTACAGGAGGTAATAGACCAGCTTCTCAGGAGACGGGTTCTACGGGAAATGGGTCAAGGCCAGCATTAATGGTTAGCATTGATCTTCATCAGGCAGGAAGAGTGGACTCTCAGGCTTCTGTAACTCAGGATTCAGACTCCCTAAAAAAGCCTGAAGAAATCAAACAATGTAATGATGCACCTATTTCTGTTCTTCAGGAAGATATTATTGGAAGTCTTAAATCTACACCAGAAAACCATCCTGAAACACCCAAAAAAATGTCTGATCCTGAGCTTTCAAAGAATGAAGTGAAACAAAATGAAAGTAGGTTGTCAGAATCTAAACCTAGTGATAACCGATTGGTGGACATGAAATCAAGTGAAAGTAAATTAGAAACTAAAATTGAGACCCAAACAGAAGAACTTAAACAGAATGAGAACAAAACTACCGAATCCAAACAAAATGAGAGCACCATAGTTGAGTCTAAACAGAATGATAATAGACTATCTGATATAAAACCGAATGACAACAAGCAAAATAGTGGCAGGTCAGAAACAACAAAATCAAGACCTGAAACCCCAAAACAAAAGGGTGAAAGCCGACCTGAGACTCCAAAACAAAAGAGTGAAGGTTGTCCTGAAACCCCTAAACAGAAGGGTGATGGACGGCCTGAAACTCCAAAGCAAAAAAGTGAGGGCCGACCTGAAACTCCAAAGCAAAAAAATGAAAGCCGACCTGAAACACCAAAACACAGGCATGAAAATAGGAGGGATTCTGGAAAGCCATCCACAGAGAAAAAACCTGACGTGTCTAAACATAAACAAGATATGAAATCTGATTCACCGCGGTTAAAATCAGAAAGAGCTGAATCCTTAAAGCAGAGACCTGATGGGCGATCTGTTTCTGAGTCACTAAGACGTGACCATGATAGTAAAAAATCAGATGACAGGGGTGAGTCAGAGCGACATCGGGGGGATCAGTCCAGGGTTAGAAGACCAGAAACACTGAGATCCTCAAGTAGAAATGAACATGGCATAAAATCTGAAGGTTCTAAAACTGATAAAATAGAAAGGAAACACAGGCATGAATCAGGGGATTCAAGAGAAAGACCATCTTCTGGGGAACAGAAATCAAGACCTGACAGCCCTCGTGTTAAACAAGGAGATTCTAATAAATCAAGACCTGATAAACCTGGTTTTAAATCACCAAATAGTAAAGATGACAAAAGGACAGAGGGTAACAGGAATAAAATAGACAGTAATAAAATGCACCCTGACAGTAAGGCAGAATTTCCAAGTTATCTGTTGGGGGGCAGGTCTGGTGCATTGAAAAATTTTGTCATTCCAAAAATCAAGAGGGATAAAGATGGCAATATTACTCAGGAGACAAAGAAAATGGACATGAAAGGAGAGCAGAAAGACAAAGTAGAAAAACTGGGATTAGTTGAAGATCTAAATAAAGGAGCTAAGCCTGTAGTTGTTCTCCAAAAACTGTCTTTGGATGATGTTCAGAAACTAATTAAAGATAGAGAGGATAAATCAAGAAGTTCCCTTAAATCTATCAAGAATAAGCCATCAAAGTCAAATAAAGGTAAGAATCCTTCTGATGTTACTTGTATTTTTATCAGCTTATGTTTTAAGGTTGTTAAGCCTAAAACTGAGGGAATCTACAAAAATTAAAAAGCTGCTACATGAAAATAGAACCTTTATACAAAACTATTGTGTATTGTTTTCAGGAATATAGAGAAAAAGTTCTCAGTGAAAATTCTTCCAGCCCTAATTCAACTACTTATGATAACATGAATTTTGACTCTTGATCGGTTACGGAGTTCTGTTGCCATTTAGTTGGTTGAGATATTTCTGAAAGTTGCTTATTAATCAAGTAGATGATTATATATTGAAATAGAATTTAACTCTCTAAAAGTTACTTTGATTTCATTTTAGAATGGAGTAATTGAATTTTAAATTTTAAAACCACATGGTATATAAGAACCAATGTTATAAATTATTTTAAGAATATTAAGTGTCATACTATTTACTTGTGAACATTATCTCTGATTTTATTATTGGTAAATAATTTTAATTTATATAATTTAGAAAAACAATTAAAGATTACTGGGAAACTGTTAAATAAGTTTTACATGTAAAAAGTAGGCAGTTTTGGCCCTTTAATGCAAAGACAAAAGAGAATGATATTTACTTCTTAATTTGGCTAAATTGTAAGTTTGTGAAGCTGGATATTGTGTTATTTTTGCATATTTGGTAAATTAAATCTTTGGAGACTTATATAGTTTACTTGAGGGAACCATTAGGAAGGCATTCTGAATTGCTGAGACTGTAATGACAGTTTGTGCATGCAAAACAATATTATTTGTGTTCTGTATATCTTGTGAAAATATAGTATTTTAATTTGAATCTTTATTGATACATTATATATTTACATCATGATCGTACTCACCGTTGAGATTTTGTACCAGTATGTGACACAACTTAGTTCTCATTTTTTTCCTGTTAAATATAGTATTTTTAATTTCGCTGTGTAGCCAGGACTGTTTACCCCATGCAGTCTAATAACATGATCTAGATAGAGATAAGAGTTTTTAAAGAAATAGAGAATGCTGTAGATTTAGGTCAGTGGTTTCAATGCCTGCCTTGCAAGCCCAAGTCCCTGGTTCAATTCCTGGTAACCACATACAACAATGCCAATATTCCCAGCACTATGTCTGTACTCCCAGCACTCCAGAGGCAGAGGCAGGAGGGTTGCTGTGAGTTCAAGGCTTGCATGGGCTGCATAGTGAGCTCGGAGGGTTGCTGTGAGTTCAAGGCTCACCTGGGCCACATAGTGAGCTCAGGGCCAGCCTGAACTACAAAGCGAGACCCTGAATCAGAAGGAAGGGAGCGAAGGAGAGAGGGAGGGAGGAAGGAAGGACAGAAAGAAAGAAGGAAGGACGGAAGGAAGGAAGAAAAAGAAAGAAAACTAGTATGGTAGCCAGTAGCTTCTTTTTAGCTACTCTAGTTGAAATTAAAATAAATCAAGTAAAATTTAAAACTTTATTTCTTCAATAGTCCAGTGTGCCTGTTGACTGCCTTATTATTCAGCCCTGAAAATGGATATTTGCCTTATCACAAATTGAATTTGTTATATAATATGAAGTATATTAGGAGACATAAAAGATACAGTGATTACTATTTTTGTAGCATGTTTTTACAGGTTGTGTTCCAAAAACAGTTCTTTGAAACTACTGTAAAAAAGGAAAAAAAAACTCTTTATTCAAAACAAAATCTGGCTAATCTGTTTTTATTGTTAGTTGGTCTTTATCAGAATTGCATTATTTATTTTGTCCTTCAAATATGAAAAAAGATTGCCTTCTGAAATACTAATATTTGTACTCTTAAGTGAAGTTTTTAATTTTAAAGTTATAGTAGTTAGACCTACAAAATTAATATGTAGTCTTGTAATTTTATTGTCTCTTCTTGTAATTACTTGTTAATGTAAAAGGTAAAAGAATATGGAGCTTAGTTCAGATACTGTCACATAGATAAAGACTTCAAAATTTATCTGTGAAACTTCAGGGGAGCATGTATGTATAAAATAAAGACTACGGTTATGCAGTTTTAGAAGAGTCAGTTGAAAGATGGAAAGTGGTACCCTTTGTTTCCTAATCTGGACCATCTTTCTTTTCCTGCCCTCAACTTACACTAACCTTGCTTTCTAAGCTCTTAACTAACAAATTTTACAACTGCTTAAAGAAAATTAAGAAATGAAAATAACTGCGAATTAGTAAAGGCTCTATCATTTCCCATGTTTTTTTCCCATATAATCCATTGCCTATGAATATTTCTTCTTAGTGTTAATATATGCCTATCATAAATGTACTTTGAACATAAATATATATGTAGCAGAAATGATCACATAAGTATATCTAGACTAGGTGACTGCCTGCAAGAGTGATTGATAGATATGTGTACATG
>PVIR01011587.1:0-46754 GCA_004026965.1 Petromus typicus
GGTCCTTGCGCTTGCAAGACAGCCGCCGGAACCACTGAGCTAACTCCCTGGCCCCAACTCATAGAGGTTTTGATCTGCATTTTTTTGATTAGTAATGTTGAGTTCCGTTTCATGTGCTGCTTGCTCATTTTTCTATCTTCTTCAGAAAACTGTCTTATTTGAGTCCTCTATCCATTTTAAAATTATGTTATAATTATTACATATTATTGCAGTTGAGTTGTATGAATTTCTTATATATTTTGGACGTTTATCCCTTGTAAAATAAATGGTTTGCAAATATTTTCTCCCATTCTGCTTGTTGCCTTTTCATGTTGTTGATCATTTTTTGTTGTTGTACAGGAGGATTTTAGTTTGATGTAGTCCCTCTTATTTATGTTTGCTTTTGTTATCTGAGCTTTTGGTAACTTATTTCATTAAAGTTTGTAATAGCAAAACTACTGGCGGCAATTAGTAGCATTATAGTCAAACAATGACACATCCATAATATCATGTATGAAGCAGGCAGCACAGAAATAGTATAATAGAACTAAATGTATTAATAACACACTATTTAAGATATGTGCTAAGGCAGTGACAGACATCATTCCGCTGGGTCATGGGTATGTTTCAGTTGTAGAACGCTGCTTAACATGCAAAAGGCTCTCGGTTTGATTCCCAGCACTGCAAGTAAAAACACAAACCAAAAGCAAACAGCTTCACCCCGAAGCCCTCTAACACTGGAAAATAACCTCATATCCCTGTCAAGTAAATCTCAAGGAGCTTTAGTTTGTGTTTTCTTCTAATTTTATAGTTTTAGGGAGATTTAATCTGTTTTATGTTGACTTTCATGTGTAATGTAAGATAAGCAATCTGATTTATTTCATCTTTACTTTTAATTTTTGTGGTGCTTTGGATCCAACTACAGCCTCACATATGCTAGTCCTATGATCCATCGGAGCAATGGCCTTAGTTGTGGTGTCTTTGTGTTGTGTGTGTGTATTTTATAATTGGATATCTACTTTTCCTAGCACTATCTTATTTGTTTATTTATTGATTGATACTGGGGATACTGGGCTATATCCCAACTCAGCCTCTTAGAGTGCCTTGGATTACATGTGTGTGGCAGGCCTGGCCTAATTCCATTATTATTAATAATATTATTGGTTTTTGTTTTGAGATAGGCTATTACTTGACAGTTTAGGCTGGTCCCGAGCTCGCTGTGTAGCTCAGTTTGACCTGGAACTTGAGGCAGTTTTCCTGCTTCAGCCTCTCAAATGCTGGGATTACAAGTGTATTCCACCATGCCTGACCCCGACACCATTATTGGAGAGATTTTTGAATTGCTTTCTTTTGGCCTTGTCCAGTTAATTTACTGTTTATACTTTGGATCTTTTCTGTGCTCCCTATTCTGTTGGCTTTGTCTGTGTATCTGTTTTTATATCATACTCTTTTCATTAGTATAGCTTCCGGATACAATTAAAAACCAGGAAGGGTGATGTGTCCAACTTTACTTATTTTGACTATTCAAGATCTTTTATGCTTTCATATGAATTTTAGAATTGATTTTTTTCCGTATGGGAAGTGTCATTGACATTTTGATAGGGCAGTTGCATCAACTATTTATTGCTTTGGGTAGTTTATTGCTTTGGATATTTTAGCAACATTATCTCTTCTACTATGAGTTCTCCTACTCCAGTGATGGTAAGTGTTTCTAAACTGAGTGCCAAACAGCAACTCAAAACTCACTTATTTATCACAACGTGCCAACCCTGCAATTAAACTACAGTCTTTGTTGTACAAGAAAAACACACTTTCCTAATCCATGAACAAGTTACACCTTTCTTCTTATTCTTGTTCTTTACTTTTTAAATCATTGTTTTATAGTTTTTAGCACATACACTTCCTTAATTAGATTTATTTTTGATGCTTTCACTAGTAGAACTGAATTCATTTTCTTGAGTTTATTTTTGTTTTTATATTTCATGGTACTGGGAATTGGGCCTCGCAGATAAATGCTAGGCAGGCGCTCTCCTAGTGAGCTATACTCCCAGCCCAGGATTGTTTTTGATCTTTCTTTTGAAAAGGATATTTTTGGTGTAAAGAGATACAACTTATTTTTATTTATTGATTTTTGTATTGTGACTTACTAAATTTACTTATTTGTAATAGTATTTAAAAAATGGAATCATTGTGTTGGGGATTTAGCTCAGTGGTTCTTGCACCTGCCTTGCAAGCACAAGGTCCCCTGTTTGATCTCTGGTAACCACATACAACAGTGCCGAGCATGTTGACTCACACCGACCAGCAGTCAGTACCACTACCACCATGCTAGCTGTGGTGGCTCACGCCTGTAATCCCAGCCCTTAGTAGGCAGAGGCAGGATTGCTGGGAGTTCGAGGTTTACCTGGGTTACATAGTGAGCTCAAGGCCATCCTGAACTACAAAGTGAGATCCTGTCTCAAAACAAAACAAAACAAAACCCCAAAATGGAATCATTGGTGTTTTCTACATGCAGAACTAGACGTATGTTTTGTTATATTCATTTTTTCTCTAACTCTATTTTATCTCTTCTCTCTTTTAATTAATTTTGTCCTATTTCATATTTGGCAGAGCATTTATTGCTCTTGAGTATTTTCTCTTACCATTGAACTTTAATATGAATTTTTGTGCTTCACTGAAAAATCTTGCTGACTTTTCTTCTTGGTACAGCAGTGGCTTCTTGAGAGTATTGATTTAATTAATCTGCATACAGTTTTGAATTTATTCAGGAATGCTCATTGTCTTTTCTAGTCCTTTTTGATGTCTTTGTAAAAATTTCTAGTTGTCTTTGTTATTTTAATTTCTAGGTAGGTTTTAATTTTTGCTTCTGTTTATTTTAGATAAAATAAACATTTACATTTTAGATACAAATATATGCCATATTTGCATATAATTGTATTTGATTCTTGTTATATATAGAAGAGTGCTTATCTTGCGTATGCTTGTCTCAGATCTGGTCATTGGTTAAATACATCGATAAAAATATCTGCCCTTAAAGAGGCACTCTGGAAAAGTTACTTATTTTAGGGGATTTTTATCCCCCGCAGTACTGGGGATTGAATGCAGGACATTACTGGTGAGCTTCTCCGTAGTGTTTTTCTTTCTACTTTTTATTTTAAGACAGGATCTCCTCAAGTTTCTCAGTTGCCCAAGCTGGGCTCCAATTTGCCTGTCCTGCCTCAGCCTCCCAGAATGTTGGGATTTTAAACTCGCATGTCCATTCCAGGTCAACTTTAGCTCTTCCGGAGAAGTTAAGCTGATGTCTAAAAATAGCAATCAGCCTTTCTTTAAAGTTAATTTTAAAGGTAATTTTTTCTTTCCTTTGGTGAAGTACTTACTATGTTGGAAAATGAAGAAAGAAATGGATTTTGAGCAATTTCTTAAGGGGGAAATAAATTAGGACAGCTTCTCCAAGTAATAATGTGCCACAGTGACCTTTCTTCCTGAATCTATTTCAAGTCCTTGTTTCTCAATTCCATGTTCATGCTTCTGCATTTTTAAGCAGTAATCCCTTCTCCTTTTGTTCAGGGATAGCAGTGATTCTTTAGCTCAATGTATGGGATTTTCCTCGTCAAGGACAGGAGTAATGTAAGTTATCGGAAAGAATACCAAAGCTCTGTGGTCCTCCTGAGCATTTTGGTGTGAAGCGTGAGATCACCTACTGGTATTGATGTTTCTCTCTGTTCATTCATGAAACATTCAGTGACTGAGCTACAAGGGAAATCTAACTAGAGCAGCTTTAGAGCTTTCAGTGATGTCAGCCAGCCAGCCGGGACCTGTGTGCCACTATTGGCATAACTTTTGCCCTTCCTTGAGGTACACAAATGGAAAATTGCTAATATTCTGTTCATATTAAATAGAGTGCCCCATCTGAGGCATTATATATGTTTTTTTAAATAAAAGTTTGCAGTAGATAAATGTATGGTTTTCTACACAATTACATACTAATTTTTCAGTATCCTTTTTACCCAGTCTTCATTCTTTTCTTTCCTTCTTTCTCCCATATGTAAAAATGGTTTTGTAAAATTTAATTTCAACCCAAATGCAGGGCTTTATGTTCTAAACATCACTTTTATAAAGATAAAATATAACTTTGTATCAAATTGCTTCTGAAGTGTTATTGTGCTACTTACTGGTTTTTTTTGGTGGGGGGGAGTTGTGCGGGGATCAAACACAAAACCTTGCCCCTGTAGCCAAGCACTTCACCACTGAGTTACAGCTCTAGTCTTTAAATATTATTTTGATTCTTACTGTAGTTATAAAAAAGTTTTGAAACTGTATATGTTTGAAGTTATTAAACTTTTTTCCTGTGTACTTCATTGTATCTATTTTGTTTATCCAAATTTATTTATTTTTATGTAAAGTAAAGGATTAAGGATTGAAAAAGAGGGCCGGGGATTTAGCTCAGTGGTTCTGGCGCCTGTCTTGCAAGTGCAAGGACCTGGGTTTGATCCCCAGTTAACCACATACAGTTCTAGGTGTGGAGACTCACGCCCAGCAGCAATCAGTACCACATAGCACAGTGCTGGGCGTGGTGGCTCACGCCTGTAATCCCAGCACTAAGGAGGCAGAGGCAGGAGGATTGCTGTGATGTGAGTTTGAGGCTGAGCTCAGGGCCAGCCTGAACTACAAAGCGAGACCCTGTCTCAAAAAAAAAAAAAAAAAAAGAAAAAGGATTGAAAAAGATTAATTACATTATTTGATTTTCCACTGTTCTTGTGTATTAGTTAAAGTGTAGATAACTTGATTCAAATAGGCAAAAAAAAAAAAAAATTGAAAAAGGAAATTTAGCTGGCCATGATGGCTGGCACCTATCTTTGTGAGGCGAAGGCAGGAGGATTGCAAGTTTGGGGTCATCCTGGGCAAGTTAGATAGTCCTTATCTCAAAATAAAATGTAAAAAAGAGGCTGAAGATGTAGCTTAGGGGAAAAGTGCTCCTGTGTTCTATCGCTAGTAACACACAGACACACAACTCATGCACACACACAGGGACACACGCATGAAACATATTGCAATGCAAGTTGAAAGCCGAGCTAGGGTTGATTGGACTGGTGTAGTTCAGTGCGGTTTCCGTTCTCATCTCTGCCTTCTGTGTATTGGCTTTGTGTCTAAATTGGCCTTGTCCTTCATCTGCATTCTGTCTGGTGGGAAAATGGCTGGAGCAGATCTGGGCGTCTCATCTCAGATAGAGAACCTCTCCGGGTAGTTGTCTAACAGAGCAAGACAGTATAATTGTCAGAAATCTTCCTAAAAACTCTGTCTCATTGGCCTGAATGAAATCATGTGTCTGTATTTTATTCTTTTTCCCAGTGCTGGATATTCAGCCTGGGGCTTCACACCAAGCTCGGTCTTCAGCCTTTTTTATATTCATATTTTGAGCCATGGTCATACTAAGTTGCTAAATTGCCCCATTGGGCTTGTGACTCTCCTGCCTCAGCTCACCAGAGAGCTGGAATTATAGGTATGTGCCATCATACTCACCTCATGTATTTTATTCTTAAACCATATTTGGGAGATTGCCTTGGGTGCATGGCCGAGTGAACCATCTGTGTGGGCCAAGGAATGGGCCCACCGTGGGCACTGGGAGGGGACAGCTTCCCTAAAGCTCAATGGCACTGTGGCAACTGCTTATTATCTGACTTGAATTTATTATTGCTATAAAGAGGGCCCGCAGTGGAATGGATGCTGGCTAGGCAGCCACCGACATCCACTTAATAACGAATCCTGTAAAATTTCTTCTCAGGTCAGATGGAGTAACAGTAATAAATATAAAAGGAAAAATGGGCAGCCTAAGCAAGTTTTAAATTGACTTACTTGAAAACTTTCTCTACTGTATCCCAGTTTTTATATGGTTGATTTTAGCTGACTGGTGGTAGCTACTTACAGAACAGAGGAAATTCATTAAAAACAATGAATTATTTAGTTGGCTAGTAAATTCAGTTACAAAGCACTCCACTCCACTGTGACTTCAGCTCAGTCAGGTAACTGGCGTATGGGCCACGCAGCTACCCAGTGTGACACACGGGGTTGGGGGAGGGCTTGACTCTGTTGTAGCATTTTAGTTACATTTTATTGGTTCCATTTCTACTGTTTAGTTGGCTTTATTAATATGAAATGGCTTTGCACAATATTTGAAGTTACGAAATTTGTTAGGTACCAAAAATAAATAGGTCACTAATCATGCCGCTACTTTTGACAACTGACAATTGCAGTAGTTGAGCTGGGGCTAATAGGTGGTTTTATTTTGCTTCCCTGGTTTGCTTACTTGCACTATTTGGAAGAAAATCAAGGTTAACAGCTCTGTGGTAATGAAAGTCTTTAAAGCTTTTTTAAGAAATTTAGTAAGAGCATTTTAATGGATTCTTTTCTGTTTTTTTCCATCCTTTCCTACATCTACTAGTTCATAGAAAAATAAGAATTATCAAAAAATATAGGCGAATGCCTTGTACATTATATCTTTTAAAATAAGTGATAGCTTGTATATATATATAGAAGCTAGTTGTTAGTATGTTGGTATGTATGTATATATAATATGTATGGTCACATTATCTGAAAATACGTAATTTAGTAAATGAAATGAAACCCAGAATTTTTAGAGTTCATTGCATTGTTGATTAAATGTGAAAGGTTATTTGACTGAATACTGCCTCTTATTAAAAATAGCATAATTTTGTTGGTGAAACCCAAACTGTTTTAACCAAAATTGCTTAATATCAATTATAACCAGACTGAGTTGCCAGAGCATTTAAGTTGCTTTGGTTTTACAAAGTTTCTGTGTTAGATTATTTGAAAATGTTTATTAATCCATGCTTATAACATTATCAGTCATTGAAATATTTCTACATTCCTTTTCACACACAGGAAAAGTTAAATGTGTACTTGAATATTGCTCTTATTATTTAGATTGTAGTTGGAATCTTTCAGAAACAGTTATGAAATGTAGTTAGAGAGAAAAAAATAGATGCCTGTTGAAATTCAGTGCTTTTTGAATCAGGCTCCTGAGTAAGAATGAAGTATTAGATACTTAAGTGTTAGATAAATAAATCAATTTTCTCTTCTCTGAATTGTTCATTTAAGGAACATTCTGCCTATGAAACATTATTGCTTACTTAGCTGTTGATGAGTTTGGATGCCTTGTCTAATTTGTATCGATTTGGTCTGAACTCACAGATCTAAGATCCCGCCTAAAGGATCCAGGTTTCTGAAGCAGGCGAAGAACAATAGTAAAAGACCTATCACTACTCTTGCCAGTATTCCAACTCTAATATAACTACAGTTTAAAGTTACGACGCTATGTTTACCACTGTCTTCACGTTTATCCTGGGGCCAACAAGAAAAGTACTACAGTATGTAATAATATAGGCCATATAATAATAGGAATATAATCACATTTTACAGATCAGAAAATTAAAATTTAGAAAAGCAATTTTCTCAAGCTTATTTGGCTAAGTACTTACGTTTCAAGACATAATTTTTCAAAACAATTTCACACGGAGTCTTATACAAGTATAGAAGGAACACTTGTCACGTGTTTTCAGTTTATTAATGAGGGAACCAGCATGATTAAATGGTTCACAGAGCTACAAAGGTTATATAAATATGGGAGAAACAAGTTTATTTATTAATTGATATTTGAGACAAGGGCTTGCTTTGTAGTTTAGGATCTTGCTTTGAGTTCACTATGTACTTAGGCTGGGCTTGAACTCATGATGATCCTCCTGCCTCAGCTTCCTGAATACTCAGAATATGCCTGTGCATTATCAGTCCTGGCAGAAGTTTAGAATGAGATAGCTAAGTTAGATTAAAGCTGCCTCCAAACAAACAAACAAACCAGGTCAGTGATGGCGAACCTTTCAGAGACAAGTAAGTGCCCAACTGCAACCCCAAACCCACTTACTTACCACAAAGCACCAACACTGCAGTTAAACCCGAATACTGAGGTTTTGGTTTAGAAAAAAACAGCTCTTATACTAACATCTTTTGTCTTAAAATAAAAACAAATAACATGTGATATAGGTTGCCACCGCTGAACTAAGTGATTTATTTAAAAACTCTCTCTTCTTTGCTAACTGTTAGTGAGATGAATTTTAGTTTTTCTAATTTTTTTCTGAAATCTTATTGGTGTAATTTTATTGACATAAAGTAGAAATAATTTTAGCTGACAGTTGTCTTCCTATCTTATTGATATCAAGAAGAGTTACATGAGATGAATTTTTTCAAAATGTAATTTAGAATTTTGACACATAACCTCTTCACATTTAATTGGCTAATAATATCAGTGCTAGCCAGAAAGTCCACTCATTTAGCTATCATGAGACATATTGTTACAACTAATTTATCAAAAAGCTTTACCAAAGAATTTCTGTCTTAGATACTTTATGAATGCATTATGGAGATTAAAAAAAGCTACAGTGAGTGGTTAACATAGTGTCGCTGGGAATTGTTCAATCTTAGGATATTTTGTCTATGTTTTATTGTAAGGGTTGACAGACTGGGGCTGGGGATTTGGCTCAGTGGTTCCGGTGCCTGTCTTGCAAGCATTCGGGCCCGGGTTCAATTCCTGGTAACTACATAACAATACTGGGCGTGGAGACTCACCCCAGCAGCAACCAGTACCACATACCACAGTGCCGGGTGTGGTGGCTCACGCCTGTCATTCCAGCACTCGGGAGGCAGAGGCAGGAGGATTGCTGTGATGTGAGTTGGAGGCTGAGCTCAGGGCCAACCTGAACTACAAAGCAAGACCCTGTCTCAAAAAAATCTAAAAAAAAAAAAAAGAGTTGACAGACTGGCCAGTGGATCACATTTGACTTACGGCTTGTTTTTCATATTAGGAACTAAATGATTTTTACATTTTTAAGTGGTTGAAAAAATCCAAATAATAGTATCTTGACCAATTTGTATAAATTCAGGTTTAAATTTCCGTAGATAAAATTTTATTTTATTATAATATAATGTGGCTTATTTGCCTAAGTGTTGTCTGTGGCTTTTATATTATAATGAAAACTTAAATCATGGGGACAGAGACCATGTGGACTGGGAAGCCTGGAATATTTATTTTTTATTTATCAATTACTACAGTTAAGTAATGTATTACAGTAATCATAAAAGAACAAAGAATTGTTGATCCTTGTTCTACATGATGAAAAAACATAGCCTTGATTGTTAATTTAAAAAAAAAATTATTTACCACTTTTATTGATAGACTTTTGTATCGTGATTAATAAAAGGAAGACGTTGTTCTTACACAAAGTTTGGGATAACCTACCATCTGTAACTGAGATAACCACAACATTTTGACATACATTACTTCAGACCTCAAGTCATACAAACATATGCATGTACACATATAGGTATACATACATAAAATTAGAATCATTTAATTTTATGTTTAAGTTATAAATTATAAGAACAACATTTTTAAAGACTAAATGTTTTATGATTACTGTCATTTCTTATTTAACTCTAATAATTGCTGAATGTGATTATCAGACTGAGCTCAGGAAGCTAATGAGTCGGGTTGCACAAGTGCTGAGGCCTTGCCGATGGTGCTTCACTCTTTGCTGAATCTGCTCTTTTATCCTGGTTATGTGGGACATTAGTGTGAGGCAAAGGAAAAGGAAAAGTTGTCATTTTAAAATATTCTATTAGAGTATTTGAGGACAGTTTTTCAAATGATGTAGAGACAGTAATTAAAACAATTGTTTAATAAAAAGGTTTTTATTTCAGATATGAATTCATGAATGTTGAATATTAAAGTCTTCAGAAGGTTGTCTAGAATCCTTGAAGAACAACATGTGGAAGACATTATTTACTTGAGAAAGACATCCTAAACCACCTGGGAAGGAGCTGGCCGAAGAGATACACGAAACATACGGGACATTGGAAGTTTGAGATTGGTAATGGCAAGAAGGTATAAAAACTTTCAAGTTCAGTCTAAAACTACATTGCAAATATGCTGTCTAGTCACAGAGAAATACTTATATATTAGAACTTGCCTTTAGTTTTTAATTCCACATTAAATGATGCCATAAAAATTGCAAACCTAATGAAATTCAAGCTCCAACAAGACCTTTTTACCTTAAGTGAAGAAATACAGTTAGCGATTTTATAACTGAAAGTCTATTGACTGTCCAAAGGAAAGTTTTGAGCTAAAAGGATTAATTAAAACATTAAGTTATTCCTTGTAAACATTTCTGATTTTGTAGGTTTGTTGAAGTGTAATTATTGGCTGCAATACATGGTATCATTAACTGATATTTTGAGCTCTTGTATTAACCAAAATTTAGCAATAATATGGAAAATATGTTAACACGTAGTTTATGAATTCAGAGTTAAAATTCAACTTCAGAAAAATGACATGGAATTGGTTTTTAGAAGTGATATTTAGTTAGTGTTATTTGAGTCTTAAAGAGTAGTACCAATAGTGCAAAAAGTCAGTGTGTGTGAGACAGAGTTTTAGTATTGTTTTAAAATATTTGAATTAAAATTTCAGTTGTATTCAAAGCTTAAGAAGTTTTACATTCTTCAGGTATAAATCAAGGAGATTAAATTATGATTGTTGACATACTGGTAAGAGTTAATTTTCATTTCTAGCAAAGCTTAGTTTTTGATGATTACTGTGTAGAATTTGAAAAAAATATTGAGTATTGATCAGGAGTAGAATAGAGCACAAAACCTAATGTATATTTTATCACTAATAATGGGGAAAAGCAATAATTTCACAAAGTCAAAATAAATAGAAAAAGAACAAGAAATCCAAAGAAATTAAGATAATACTAATAAAAATAAATGGGATACTCACATTCTTATACTGTCTGTGAATGAGTTGAATTTCTCTAAATGTTCAAATCTGACTATTCAAAATAAAAACACAAGTGACCTTTACAAAAATCCTATATAACCTTAAAAGTAGCCGGAAGTTAGTTGAAAAGTTGTAGATGTGGAGAGAAGATTTCAGGGAAGTGTAAACCAAACCATATAAAAAAATACATTGTTCATCTCAAAAGGAGATTTAATATCTTTTGTTAGTGTAGCATGAAGTGTTGCAAAATGATAAAATATGTAATTTTAGAAAAAGATACCTCAGGGGCTGGGGATTTATCTCAGTGGTTCCAGCAGCTGCCTGTCAAGTGCAAGGTCCCATGTTCTTCTGATACCACATATCACAATGTGGTTGCCCACAACTGTGGCAGAGGCAGGAGAATTGCTGTGAGTTCAAGGCTACCCTGGGCTACATAGTGAGTTCAGGGCCAGCCTGAACTACAAAGAGAGACCCTATCTCAAAAACTAAAATAAAAAAAAAAAAAGATACCTTGGTTGTTCATATTCAGCATCATACCAGCTGAGTATGTGAATTAAAGTTGTGTAACTGATTCCTTTCAGGGATAATCTTTGTCTGATGGAGAATTAAAATCTTCATGTAAATTATAAAATTTCCCTATTGCAAGTTATTTATTTATTTATTTATTATTGCAAGTTATTTTATAACTTTAATTTTTTGTTTGCTTTTATCTACTCCAAGATCTAAGTAAACTTGATAAAGATGCTAAATTTGTAAACAAATTTACTTTCAAATTCTTTGCGTGAAACATTTAGATTAAATTAAAAATTAGATGTTTTAAATTAAAATGACTTTGTGTTATGCATAGGTATAGGAAAGTTAATTGAATTTTGCTTTTGCTTTGACAGTATAAATGATTCATTTAAAAATCTTAAGATTCAGGGCCAGGGATTTAGCTCAGTAGCACACATCTGCCCTACAATCTCAAGGCAGTGAGTTCTATCCCTGGTACTTCCAAAAGAAATGAAAAATCCTAAGATTCTACAGTTTTAATTAAAATACTATATATTTTATAAAATATTTTAAGATTAAGAACAAATTGTGTATGTCTATAAATATAATTTATAAATCATATATACTTTGCATTTTACCTGTAATATATATGGTTACTTCAAGAACTGACTTGTCAATTCTGACTTAGGGAATGATAGATCTTATCCAGTGCCAGGATTGCCAGTGGTACAAAGAACGTCGGTAAGTACAAAGTGCAAGTGGAACATTTTTTTCAGAGGAGTCTCATACTCCAAAATGTCCCTTTCTATTGCATTAGCATTTATTATGATTTTGAATGGCCAGACTACTTTTGAGCAGTGTGTGTAAAACCTTTGCGTAGAGTCAGTTGTTTTGGATCTCTTATTTTATATTCTCGTAATTACATAGTTTGACTACTCTCCATTTTCTAGGTATAATCTAATAAATCCATAATTCCAGGCTGATTTAAAATAAGCAGTTCAGATGACTGAGCTAGCATGTTTTTGGATAGGAACTCTTGTATTTTTCTGGTAGTTACTAGTAAGTTTACTAGGTTGCCATCTGACGAGTTCATTAGCCTGTTACAAGAATCTCTTGTTTAGGTCTTTCATTATGCTTCCCCCAGTAGTCAAAGAGTTACATGTTGGCTATATCAGTCACATCATTTTACCACTAACAAAAATCACGTTATAATTCTGGCATTTATTGTTTTCTGTAACCATATTTGAAATTTTGTTTACTTTGCAGGGTATCCACAAAGCTACAATAGATTTTAGAACATCCTTTAAGAAACTGTTAGTTGGGCCGGGGAGTTAGCTCAGTGGTTCCGGCACCTGTCTTGCAAGTGCAAGGACCCGGGTTCGATTCCCCGGTAACCACATAACAATACTGGGTGTGGAGACCCACACCCAGCAGCAACCGGTACCACATACCACAGTGCCGGGCATGGTGGCTCACGCCTGTAATCCCAGCACTCGGGAGGCAGAGGCAGGAGAATTGTGATGTGAGTTTGAGGCTGAGCTGAGGGCCAGCCTGAACCACAAAGCGAGACCCTGTCTCAAAAAACCTAAAAAAAAAAAAAAAAAAAAAGTCAAAGCACCTCTTAGTTGACAGGAAATTATTCTGGTAGAAACAATAAAAAGGGAATTGAAAGCGTTTCTAAATCCATTGTGTCACATAATTCTGCCGAAAGTGAATCTCGCATGTTCTGAACTCTTTCTCGGGTCTCGTGATTTTAGTTTGCTTCAATAAGACACCAACAGGTAGCACTCGTGGTGGCACATCCCTGTCATCTTGGCTGCTTGAGAGGCTGAGGCAGGGAGGTTCATATGTTCGAAACTAGCCTGGGAAACAGCAAAATCATTTCGAAACAAACCAAACCCCCCAAAGTAACAAGAAGTAGAAAGTGGTCACCCATGTTAACCCGACCACATTGGAAACCAAAAGCAGGCTGAATGTTACCACGTGCAGCCCGTGATTGAATAAGTCTCAAAACATGCTCCAGAGTTTGGGCAGAGTGACTGTCAGCAAGGTCCACATCACCATGGCTGGTTGTGGACTGTACCTAGATTACCAAAAACTCATCCTCCACATTGGGAATTTGACTGGTGGGCCGGGATGGGCGCATAGGATTCACTATCTTAACTATTTGTCAGTTCAGTAGAGGGCGTGGGACCCTCGTCTTCAGCAGCGCTGTGGCTCTTGGCTGCCCTGGTCTCCAGCCTTTCAGTGGACGCACTGGGACGTGTTTCTCCAATCCCCTGTTCTTGGACATGTGGATTATGACAGTTTTGTCGTAATCTGGGAGGTCTCCAGACATAGAGTCTTCCCTGAGGAGTATTTTATGGGAAGCATTTTGGGACAGGGGGCATTTGGGGGTAAAGGGAAGGGCTGCTCTCTTGTGCTCTGTAAACAGCTGCTTTGGGGCCCCTCACTGTCCTCTGTCTGGGATCTTTGTACAGGAAGGAGGGACGGAGAGGTGTGGAGGGGGCTGGGCCTGTGGTGGGGAGCCAGCACCCACGCTAGCTTTGAGAGAGCACAAAACCCTCTGTGGCTTGGGGCTGAGGAGCAGCAGGGTGTGTGGACGGTGCTGGAGGTGGCAGCCAAGGTCCTGAGGGGTCAGGCCTTTGTGCTACTGGCTGCTGTGTTGTCAGAAAGAAGGAAGACATCTCAGAAGCTGTCCACAAGACGCATTGTTAGTGTAAAAGGAGCAGAGCTGGCTGCAGCCCACAGTGAAGAGGGACCAGCATCAGCCCTAGTGTGGACTTGTGTCCTCAGGATACCCGCACAGTCATGAGGGCCTCAGCAAAATGACAACTGTCAGGAGAATGAAAAACGGGTGGATGAGGGACGAGGCTACGTGGCCCTGAGTATTTTCATGTAATGACTTATTTACATTGTATAGTTTTTGAACCACTTTGAAAGTATTGCTTATTCACCAAAACTAAATTGAAACAATAGAAAGCATTTACTTGAAATTTCACAAAGGCTTTCTTTTCTCCATTCCCATGACTTAAATCAGCCCTTGAGGAGCGCTGGTAATGTCTGTTTGTTGGGAGCCTACATAGGGCAGCCACTGTGACAGCCATGTCACTTGTGTCCCTAGACACTCCCTGTAAGGAAGGAGGCTCGGTGTCCTCCCATCCCTACAGCAGGAATGAAGACACAGCAGGTCCAGGGCGAGCCAAGCTCACACGGACTCCGACCCTGACCGCCAGGCTCCTGCAGCAGAAGGTCAGCTGGTTTGCTCTGGGCTGGGCCGAAGCTCACGTAGGACCAAAGGCCAGTCCCTGCCATGAGCACCAGTTTCTGCAGGTCTGGAAGCATTTGATTTTCCCCCTGCTCGCACCACCCTAAATTTCTACAAGTAAATAGAGATTACATGTGTCTGAGGATATTTTAAAACAAAACCACACCATTCTTACCTGTAGGGCTGTGATAGTATTTTTAGACTACACTTGTGGTTTGACAGCTCTTGCATGGCTGTGTACACTTTGTGGTGACAGGTTCTCTGGGGACCAAGAGCTGCTTTCTATACTGTCCGCTCCCCAGGACGTGGCCGGCCACGGTTGGTGTTAGAAGACAGCAGTGATTTGCGTTTATACTTGCTCTGCTCTGTCACCACCCATGTTGTTGGACTGCAGGGCTCTGGTCAAGATCTCAGCCCCACCTTTGGTTTTATTCTTGGCAGAGGCAGGATGGGCTCTCTGACTGCTGTGTCCCTGTCCTGGGCCCAGGAGCTCAGGTTTCCCAGCTGCTCCTGCCCTGTACAGAGCTGGGTGAGTCCTGGCCTGCAGTGGAGGCCTTGCTTGGGTGGCTGATGGTGAGGGATGTCTTGGGCGGTAGAAAGAGAGAAAATGGAGGTCCAGGTAGAAAGTCTCACATGGACAAAGTAGAGGACGGGAGAATGGACCCCGCAGGTATTTTGCAAAGTGACTGGAAGTTGGAGGCCCTGCTGGATTGTGAAAAGTCTTTCTGTACAGAGTGGCAGTGGCAGTGGCAGACACTTTCTTCTGTCTTTTTTTTTTGAGACAGGGTCTTGTTTTGTAGGTCAGGCTGGTCCTGAACTCAGCCTCGACTCAGCAATCCACCTGCCTCTACTTCCCAAGCACTGGGATTACAGGCATGAGCCACCATGCCCGGCACTGTGGTATGTGGTACTGATTGCTGGTGGATATGAGTCTCCACACCCTGCATTTGTTGTATGTGGTTACAGGGATCGAAGCCAGGCCCTTGCACTTACAAGGCAGGCGTCGGAATCACTGAGCTAAATTCCTGGCTCTCCTCTGTCTTTTGTACCCTCCCGAGCAGTAGCTATTTCGTCTCCTGTAAGAGGGCCTGAGATTCCTCTCTCCATCTGACTCCTGTGAACCACATGATGGTGAGAAATCAGGATAGAAAACAAAACTGCTTTGGCTTTGAGCAGGTGACAGTGGTACCCACATGCCCTGGCTGCCTACACCAGGGCTCCAGTCTGTGCTGGTTCCACAGGGTCCCTGTGCAGACTCTTGGCATCCAAGTTGTTGAGGCTGTTGTGAAGCTTCACCTGGCCCTCTGGGAGCCATTTTCCTTTCCGAACCTCAGTTTCCTCATTTGACAGGAAATGATAAGTGCTCACCTGACCCAGGTGAGGCCTTTGAGTATTTGAAGGCTCAGGCAGGGCTAAGGATCCCTCCTGCCCACTATAGTGAAGCAGGCCAGGAACAGTCCCTGTGTGACCTCACATGTGACCTCACACATGTGACCTCACACGTGTGACCTCACACGTTTGACGAGGCTTAGGAGACATTGACCTAGCTTAACTTATCTGAGAATGAGTGGAGTTAGAGGGTTAGTTTTTATTGGTGAACATATGTAACAGAATTGACTAAACTTTTAAAAAAATTTGTGCTGGGAAGAGAACCCCAAGGCCTCATGATTACCAGGCAGTCTCCCATCCCCAGCCCATTTTAACCCATTTTAAGTGCATTCACTCTCTACTTAAAATCCATTTATCACCTGAACAGAAACTGTCTGCCATACACATGGTTTCCTGTCCGTTTCAGGGTGGGTCAACTTTTCACTATGTGACAAAATGCCTCAAGAAATCAGCTCAAAAAGAAGAAAGATTTATTTTGATTCATGGATTCGGAGGTTCTAGTCCATGGTCAGTTCATCCTGTTACTTGGAGTCTGTTGCGAGGCAGATTGCAGATCATATTGGGAGCATGTGTGGAACAGCTGCTTACTTTATTGTGACCCAGAGGGAGGGGGAGGAAGGAAGGGAGGGGAGGGGGACAAACAAGCTGGGGTCTCTGGACTATCTCTGGCTTATTCCTCCCAATAAACTTCCCCCTTCTTCTACCAGGCCCCATGTCCAAAAGTTCCCCCAGTTCTCCACAGTGCCACAGTCCAGCAGCCAAGACTTCAGTACATGGCCTTGGAGCCACATTTAAGATGCAACCATAACCTTCTCTCCCTGTCTCCTACGGGACCTCTATTCTTTCTGCCCCTGTGCATTTGACTTTTCTAGCTATATCATATAAGGAGAACCATATAATATTTGTCCTTCTGTGTTGGCTTAGTTGATTTAGAACAGTATCTTCAGCCATCCTGTAGTGTCTGTCAGAACTTCCATTCTGTAACACTTGTCAGAATGTCCTCCTCTTTTATAGAAAAAGTGTTCATACACACATGCATACACGGGGACCTTCCATGGCTACACATTCCTCCATTGATTAGGCTACTGAGAATAATGCTGTCACGAAAATCAGTGTAGTAGCATCTGTTTGATCCCCTGCTTTCAGTTCTTTTGGGTCTAGACGTAGGAGTGAATCACTGGATCACATGGTAATCACATTTGTTTATTTTTTCAATTCTTAGAATCAAACACATCACCTTGCACACACTAGGCAAATACTCTACCACCAAGCTATACCCAGCCCCTGCATGTTCAGCTTCTTAAACAATTACCAAACTCCTCTTCACAGTGATTGCCTTTTTTCCCATTGTTATCAGCAATACAAAGGGGTTCCAGTGTCTCCAGAGCTTTGTTAACACGTTAATTTCTCTTATCATCATAGCCATTTTAGGGAGTGGGAAGTGGGGTCTTGCTGGAGCTTTGATGTGCATTTCCCTAATGACGAACAAAGTCACTCACCTTTTTGCATGTGTGTTAGACATCTGGGTATCTCTGTTGCAGAATTTTAGGGAAGGCGTCTGTCAATTTTTTGTTGAGTTACAGGAGATCTTTATATATACTGGATACTTATTCCTTTTCAGGTATATGGTTTGCGAATGTCGTCTCCCATTCTGTGAATTACTTTTTATTCTCTTTGATGTTACCTTTTGGTGCCCAAGTTTTCATTTTGTTGGTTCAGTTTATCTAGTTTTTGTTTTATTGCCATGCTTTAATATCGCATACAAGGAATCATTGCTTTAGGTCTTATATCCAATTTAGGTCAATGATCCAATTTGGATGAATTTCTATGTATGCTATAAGGCTAAGTTTCTTTCTTTTGCATGTTGATAACCAGTTCTCCCACCTCATGTGTTAATGTGTATGTTCTTTCCTCTCACTGAATGGCCTTGGTGTATTTATTTCTGGACTCTGTGTTCAGTAGGCCTATAAATCTGTTTTATGACAGCACACATAATTTTGATTACTATAGCTCAGTAGTAAGCTTTGGAATCAAGAAGATCAAATCCTCCAAATCTGTTCTTTTTGGCCATTTGGAGTCCTGACTACAGGTGTTAGGTTGTCCTTACTTTATAGGTGAGGAAACTGAGGCTTGGGCCCACCTGAGGTTATCCTGCCAGACTGACTCCAGTCCGTGACAAACCCTATCACACTTCCCCCTGGATGCACTTGAGGACCTGCCCTGCCGTGGAGGATTCCGGGATGGCTTGCTCCTCCCTATGACTACCCCAACTCTGGCTCTTCAGGCAGGTCCAAAGCTCCCAGCTCTCACCTCACTTCCTCTAGGAGGGTCTGGAGGGAAGACTGCTTCTGGCATCAGTGCCTCCATGAAGGGGTCAGGGATGGTTTGTAAGAGCTGATGGTCCCCTGGCCTTGGCCTGCCTGGACCTGAGGACTCTGTGGAAGTCAGGATTCAGGCCCTACTTTCCAGCACCACACTCACAAGCAACAGTGTGCTGCTGTCCTGGCTGTGTCTGTGGTGATCCTTGCTGTGGTGCAGCATGGGATAGAAATAGACCCAGAGTTGACACAGGAATGGTGTGGCTTGATGCCAGGGCCAGGGCAAGGCCAGGAGCCAAGATTGAGCCTCAGGGAAGGGCTGCCCAAATTTCATCCCTGTCCTCAGATGGCTCCTAATCCTATGCAGAAGGAACATAACAGAGGCTCTGGAAGTGCTGGTCCGAGTGCTATCAAGAGCATTAACTAGTGAATGGTTCCAGATCTCATGCTGTTGTTTTCTACCAGGTGGCTCTATGGACCTCCGGTGGCAGGGCAGGGCAGGGCAAAGCCATTCCCAGGCTCTAAAACGGAGCACACCATCTTCATCTCTTTTCTGTCCTTGTTACCCAGTGAATGCCCCTCTTAGATTCTGCTATACTTCTGGTATACCCAGTGAGTGCCTTAACTTTGTGAGTCGCTGGTTTCTTACCTGCAAATGTAGTACTCATTACACTCTGTGGTTAGAAAGTTGGGACTTGGAACTGACATTAATGGCCTGGCCAGAGCTAGGAATCTTGCGATCCACCCCACCCTAAGCCTAGATAGACCTCTGCTAGCCCCAGTCAGAGTCCAGACCTACTGTGGCTGGCAGAAGAGGACACTGCATCCTCTATTGGCCATGGTCCTCTGTCCTTGCCCTTGGGGAAGGGCCAGGGCAGATGTGGGCCTCTGCAGCTCCATCTTGGCCCCATGAGGAAGCCCCAAACCATGCACACAGTGGGCTCCCACTTCTCACAGATATAGCAGGGTACACTGCTGTCAGGGGCCAGGGGATCTGTGTTCAACCCAGTTTACAGATGGGACCACTGAGGCCTAGAGACAGGGAACACCTGGCTGACTGTCACAGCAAGGATTCAACTACAGTTCTCTCTCACTGCCTTCCCTGTGTCTTTCATTGATGCATACCCAGTGGCGTGGCCACCATTTCCAGGGCTCCTTAGGTATCTGGATTTTTGCCAGGCCACTCCTGTCCTCTGTTACTTGGTTCTCAGAGCCCATGGGGGGTGGCTTGTGCCTCTCTGCACACATACCCCAGTTCTTATCCTTACAACTGAGGAGGCTGATGCTGGAGGGCCAAGTTTTCCAGGCAGGCAGTCCTGGTCCAGAGCCAGACACGCCCACCCTGTGCACAGTTTGTTATCTCAGGCCAGACAGACACTGCTGTATGCCCAGTGTGACTGAGACAAATCACCAAGTTGTCCCTTCCCCACACAAGGGACTTCCGAGGACCCTGGAAGCTGCAGGCTTTCTCTGGCAGGGCCCAGGGCCTGCAGGGTGACCACCAGCCATAGGCCTGTGACTCAAAAGTGTGTTGGAACCCAGCATGGACCCTGACTTCTCTGGGGCTGGTGGCTTTGGTTGAGAGATGGGGGTGGGCTTTGAGCCTGGAGAGGTTGGTAAGGGGTTGGGGGATGCTAAAAATTCCTCATCCATCTTTCTTTCCTTTTCTTTCTGTTTCTTTTCTTTTTCATGATACTAGAGGTTGAACCAGAGCCTTCACACTGAGCTATATTCCCAGCCTTTCCCCCTTTTAATAACCAGATCTTTCGAAATTGTTAACTTTCCCAGGCTGGGCTCAAACTTATGATCCCCTGTCTCAGCCTCCAGAATGCTAGGATGATGGAGAACACCACCATACTCAGCTTGGAAACTTCTTTCTAACCTCAAGTTCCTGCTGGACCCAGAGTAGCTCACCTACGCACATGAATGTGCTGTATTCTCTACAAAGCACAGTCTGTCTTTGCCCTCTTGGCCTTTTCTCCGAACCTCTAGCTTCGGCTGCCTCAGAGCAGCTGCCAGACACCCATCTGTCCTCTCCCCCAGGGGCCCCTCTGGCCTGGGTGGGAGGCCCTCGGACACAAGCACCCGGCTCCTGGTGTCATCTGGGCTCAGGTCCTCTCCGTAGAGCTCTGACCCATTCTTAGGCCACTTGCAGCAGCCTGGCAGGTGACAGGACTGCTCTGTGACCTGTTCCCTGTGTCTGCAGCCCTTGGACCCTTGCTCTTCCCTCCCTCGTGTGGACCAGGAATTGGCCTCACTGGCTCTACGGCTTGAGCTTTGGCTTGAGACCCTGGGGACACCAACAACCAGGGTCAGCCCCTCTGCTCCTGATGGCCCCGTGAGGACCTATGGGTGAAACTTGGCTCTGGGACCCTCTCTCTGTGTTGTCCCTCCTCCTGGATTCTCCAGGCCACCCATCCACACACACATCCCCCCAGGGTGTGGCCCCTCAGCCTACTAAGCAGTCGGGAGCGGGGGAATGTGGTTGTCCCACTGATTCAACACCCCCAGCCCCAGCCTCCCTTGTTCATGGCGGAGGAACAACCATCCACCTAAGAGGACTCATCAGGGGGGTGCGACAGGTTTGCAAGGCTGGTTTAAAGTCACCGGGTAATGCATCACTGAGTCCGAAGCGAGTGCTATGGTCTCCTTGTGGGTACCTCAGGAAACAGCAGTCACAAGCCACATCCTCGGGGCCTCCCTGGGCACTCTGCTGTGTTTAGCCTGATTCTGAGTATGCGTGACACAGAGGGTGGACCTGGGTCCCTCAAGAACCCAGCCCAGGGATCCCCCACCTTCCCATGTGTGACCCTTGCTGTCCTCTCAAAGTGCCCATGGTTGTCTTCCTCCATCTACAGGACCCAGCAAGAGCAGAGGAAGGTGGCAGCTAATGTGCGTGGGAGGGGAGCGAGGCGGAAGCAACCAGCTCCCGGTGCTCCTCAGCGGGTGCGCAAAGCAGCCGGCCGCAATCTCTAGGGGATGGACGGGGAGGACATCTAGTTGCCCTGTTTTGTCTCTGCTCCCTCCATAAAAGATGACTGAAAAAGACTTTTAAAATGGTGAGGGCCTCAGAACCACATCAGACACTGGAGAAACATGTAGGAATGTGGTAGGGTAGGCAGGAAACTTACTTTTCCCTTCTTCTACCTTCCTGATCTTACCTTGGCAGTTTTTAGGTGTTAACCCAGGCCAGCTCAGCCTGAGGCCCAAACCCTAGTCCCTTAGCTGAGAGCGCCTGCTCACCGGCACACGTGGGGAGGGGGAGGGGCTGCCCCGTCAGTGCCACGGGGTCCCCTCACCACGTTGTCAACAGGTTGGACAAGGAGCAGGCATCACCCCTGAGGGCGCGAGAGGGCACAGATCCCTATTGCTGCAGTTGGTGGTGAGGACGCCCCCATGTGGCAGGTGCCACAAGCTACACCTCTGGGCTGGTTCTTCATTTGTTTGTTTCCCATTGCTGTGGCCAAACAATTTAGAAGTTTCTTCTGGCTCTCAGTTTCAGAAGTGGCTGGCTCCCTGGCTGTGCGGTGAGGGTGCAGCGGAACAGGGCCATGGACGTGATATTGTCCCTCAGGTCTCTTCCCTATGGTCTGCTCCCTTTAGATCCACTTCCGGTTCCCATCACCACCCCCATCTCCACTCCCCCACCCCCACACCGGCTCTACTATAGTTTCCTAATGGATGAATCCACTCACTTATGGAATCAAAGCCCTCACAATCCTGTCACCTTTGAACACAAGAGACTTCAGGGGACATTTTAGATCTAAACCGTAACATTTGTCCCCACCGCCCAGTGTCCACCACTCCCTTCCTGCAGCTGTTTGCTTCCAGTCCCCCCTAGTGGTTCCCAGCAGTCCCCTCCACACAGCTGTTTTTGGAGTTCCCGTCTCACTGCCAGACAGTTGCCCGGACAGGGTTAGCAGGCTTTCCCGACTACCCGGAACAGGAACAACCTCAGCGCGGGTTCCTATATGCTGCTCAGCAGCTGCAGCGACCCCACCTCCCTTGCCAGATGAGATGCATCTCAGGCCTAGGGCTCCCCAAGCTTGCAGACCCACATTGCCACCCCCGCCCCCATGGACTGGAGTCACTTCCTCTCCCTGTGTCCCTCTACAGTCTGGAGGCCCCAGAGGTGCAACCACTCCAACCAGACTCCCACTTCTTCTGGGCAGACCAGAGCTGGGGCCACAGCAGGCAGGTCTGTCCCTTTCTCCCAGGTTGTCGGTTTAGAAGTCCTGGAATTATATCTGAGGCAGCATTTGAAAAGATTCTGTTATCTTCAAATGCATCCTAGGCTGAGAGCATTTTCTGCCTCACCAGGCACCTGTCTCCTGAGGTAGAAGGGACGCAGGCCACGCTTCCTGTGCGGCGCCCGCGTGCCCATCCTGAGCCTGGGTCTGTGTAGGGAGCCAGACAAACAGAGGTTAAGATTCAACATCTAAGTCCCGACTCTGCCGTGTAGGTCCCTGCAGATTGGGTGACTGCTTCTTAGTTCTCACCTCACAGCAGGGTGCTGTCTTTGGCTAAAAGTGGGACTTGAAGCTCATTCTGGATAGCTCTGATCTGAACTCTCTGATCTGACTCGGCCATTTCCTCAGGGAAGGAAGTCAATGCCGAGAGAGGCCAGGGTCAGGGTAGGGTGTGAAACATATCTAGTACGTCATTTCTTCCTCAAGGCTGTTCTCTGAAACCTGATTGGACCTTCTGTGACCCATGTCTCCCACAGGGGCTGGGCCCTAAGGCACAAGCCGTCAGGTGGCCTCCTCCCCATGTACCCATGAGAGAGCGGGAAGGGAAGTGACTGGCTTGGGACCTAGTCTCTGTGGCTGCCCTGCAGCCACCAACAGTGATATGTGCAGGAGAAGAAGAAGTGGCGGTGAATGTCAAGGAGACTCCTCCATCCTACAGGGAGGGGACTTGAGGGGCCAGGCCTGTGCAAAGCCTGGCAACAATGTTCCCCAGGTACTTTGCAAGACAAACAGGCAGGACAGGACAGCAGACTTTGGTACCTGACTTCCACAGAGCTCTCTGTAGCACGTTCTAGAGGCCTAGGGGCTTGCTGGCCACACCCAAGGTGTGACCAGGCTGGACCTACATCTCCCTTGTCGTGCCTTCCTGTGGCATGTGCCAGGTGCCAGGGGCCTGTTTGCTGGTGTTCCTCTTCCAGGCAGTGCTCTTGACCCAGCCTCACACACAGCGAGTCCCTGAGAATCTAAGCAGCTGAAGTATATCCCAGAATGCAGCTTTGCTTTGAGGTGAATGGACTCTGAGGAAACATTTTCAAATCATATATAGTGGCTCACGCCTGTAATGCCAGCACCCAGAAGGCTGAGGCAGAAGGATCACTGAGAGTTTGAAGCCAGCCTGAATTACACAGCCAGATCCTATCTTAGAAAACAAGACAAAGTCACTTTTTATATTTGACAGTGAAAGTCCCTTATTGAGCAGGCTACTGAATGACCGATGTATGTACAGGGTTGGGGGATGGGCAGCCCTAAGTTCTGATCCCCTTCCTGCCCTTTACCAGTGGAGTGGCCGTGGCTAGTCACGTCCCCTCGATGATTCCCCCTTGTTGCTATCCCTATGTCTCTGGGTCTGTGACACTTTCAAAGCTATTGGTTAGGATGTTCTTGGTGTGGTGTATGGTACAGGGATGTGGTCAGTGGGGATTTTGTTACCACGACAGGCCTGTTTTGTACCCCCCACCCCCACCCATCATTGAGATTGGACCATGTGCCCCAGAATGGCTGAGCATGGAGCAGGAGCCCTGAGCCCCAATCTGCCTCCCATAGGTGAATTTGGGAAGGTTTATGGGGTACAGGTGCAGGGTGGCCAAGGTGCAGGGGATAGACCAGTAGGGTGTGAAATATTTCATGTCACGCTCCTCCCTTCCCTCAAACCTGGCTGGATATGCATAAATCAGTCTTTGTGGCTCTTCACAGAGTGCACGTTCAGAAAATGGAGGGTTTGGGGGACAGAGGTCCTGGTCTTGATGTCAGACCCGAGGTTGAACCTGACCCAAATTCACATTGGACACCTACCTACACTGGTCCATGAGAAGAACTGGTGATTCTCGCAAAGCTATCAAGTCCCTGAAAAATTACCTGGGCAACTATAATTACACCCTGTGTGCTGAGGCATTGTCCACAGCAGAGCTTGTGGGAGATTAAAAATCTGAGGTGCAGTGGGGTTACTGCTGCTGTGCCCCCAACTGAGAGGCGAGGTCCTCAATATGAAATCGGTGGAATAGGGACACAGTGTGACCCGTGCCAGCTGTTCAGTCACACATTACACAGCAATTGCCATCAAAGAAAAACATGGTGATGTATCCACTTTCAACTCCCCTGCCAGATCTAGCATCACATGACTTCTAGCTCTGCCCTGACGTCAAATAACTACGAAGGGGAAATGTTCTGAGTTGATTCAGGACATTCAGGCAGCCATGACAGCACAGCTAAATACACTTGTGCAAAGAACTGCCAGAGCTGCTTCTAAAAGAGGCTGGAATAAGGATAAGCGTGTTCAGAGTAAGGGGAGGAATCAATGGCAATGTGTCTTTTACTATAATATATTTTTAATGATTTAAACATTCGCCACCTTATCTCACTACCTGTATCCTCTGCAGCACAGATCTATGCAATTAGAGGCTTTCAAATCTAACAAGCAACTAAGGAAGAAGAAGCAGGCACTTGGCATGAGAGAGGGGAAATACGGAGAGGTGACTGGGCTGGAGGTTGTTGGAGCTAGACCTTGTGCCCCCGTGGAGCCTCAGAGACTGGTGTCTTGCTCTTTTGATGGCTTTATTTATTTTTTGAGATAGGGTCTTGCTTTATAATAGTTGAGGCTGGTCCTGAGCTCAGCCTTGAACTCACAGCAATCCTCCTGCCTCTGCCTCCCGAGTGCTGGGATTACAGGCGTGAGCCACTATACCTGGTATTGTGGTATGTGGTACTGACTGTGGGTGGGCGTGAGTCTCCACACCTAGTATTATTGTATATGGTTACCAGGATCGAACCCAGGCCCTTGTGCTTGCAAGGCAGGAGTTGAAACCACTGAGCTAAATACCCGGCCCTAATGGCTTTATGCTTAAGAATGGCTCTGAGGCCCTGGGGACAGGCTGACCCATGGAGCAAAGGTTCTGCTTTGAATTCACAGGCCATGGGCAGGACCCAGGAGACAGAGGCTGAGGGTAGGTGGAGGAGGTGAGGTGGGAGATCGGGGTTAGGACTTGGGGGTGATTCTGGCACTGGGCCTTAGATGGTAGGTCTGCAATGGAGACATTCTGGGCAGAAATGTTGGTTCCTTCTTTCCTCAACAGCACACTGAGCCTTGCTCTGAGGCAGTGGACAGAGCCCAGCCCTTGAGGAGCAGCGGGGGGCGGGGTTAGAGGAGGAGGCGTGATGTGGAAGGGGGCAGGGCTCCCAGGCCGCTGGGCAGCCCCAGGTCAGGCGCTTCCTCGGAACAGCCTGGTCACCAGTCACCGTGCCTGTGGCTCACGGTGCCCTGTGTATGCTGGGACAGAAGTCACCAGCCTCAGCATTCCTGAGGACTCAGCCTGGGTGCCTGTGCTGCTTTCCTCAGCTTCCAGGATGGCCAATGTAGGTCTGCATGGCTTCTCTCCCACTCTGGGGCTGCAGCGAGGGCAGGGAAAGGGACCCCTCAGGAGGCCAGAACCTCTTCTCCTGGCCCGATTGTGGCCCCAGCTGGCCCTTCCTTTCCCTCAGGGTCCAGGAAACTGGGGACAGAAAGCTTCCCAGCCGGGTTTGTGGTTTCCTGGCCTGAATGTGGTGCCCACTCAGAACAACCCCTCCCAGGCGGGCAGGGGCAGAGGCTCCCCTTTTCCTCCCCTACTGCCCTGGGGTCCAGGAGGAGAACAGGGGTGCAGGCAGGAGCACTGGGTCTGCTGGCCACCTAGCTGGCAAGTGTTGTGCAGCAAAGCCACAGACCAGGCTGGGTCCCACACCAGGCTGGGCTTGGGATAGACTTCATGCCAAGGACAGGCCCCTTCAGGGGCTCCCAGAGGGACAGGAGTGTGGGGTTCTCCATGTACCCCGGTCGTCCACAGGTGGGGAGAACTGGAGTGGGGGCCCAGCCGCCTATGCCCATGTCTGACATTCTTTAGGCCTTGAAGACCTCGTGTCCCCCAGAGTCTGGCTCAGACATCTCCTCCTGTGGGCAGCTCCTCTGACTTTCAGTGGCTCTGTCCTTTGTGCCCTTCACTTGAGGGGGAGCTGGGGAAAGTGGCTGGGCTTGGCCTGGAAGGCAGGTTGTGTTTGACCTTGGTTGCGGCCCGGTGACCTCTGAGGGATGAGGATGAGAGGTGTGTGGTCCTTTCCCAGCCTCTGAGGCTTAGGAGGGTGGAGCAAATTCCGTGCTGAATCTCAAAACTGTCCTAGGGTTTAGTTGCCGGCCCAAGCACCCCAGGACAGGGCTGATGAATGCCAGACTCTCTGAGAGTTACAGAGCCCTTGCCCCACACCAGGAGGGCTGGGAGCAGACGCCTGACCAGGGACACTGTAGGAGTCCTGATGCCTGCGCCCCTCACCCCAGCTGCTGCATGGCAGCTCATCCTCATACCCAGAACCCAAGATGCCCCACGGTGCCCCTCGCTCACCCCTTTGGGAGGTGACACAGGGCTGGGGTGGCCTTATGTGTGCTGCCCTGGCCTCTTTCCCCAAGACCAAAAAAAAGGAACAAAGCAGGGCCATGGGGGCGGTAGCCAAGTCCTGGTGCCCACCTTGCAAGACTGGGACTCTGAAGACCTTCCCAGCTGAGTGGATGGCCAGCACGGTGCCGGGCACACAGCCAGGACCTGGGGCCCCACCATGCCATGGTCGTCACAGAGGCTACTCTGGAGGGCTATGGCCAGCTGGGTGGCCTGCGCTCAGTGCCAGCCCACCATGACAAGCTGGGCCATCCTACACCTGTTTTCCCTTTAGACAGTGAGATGATGGGGCTATATGGTGGGAGCATAGCAATGCTAGGTACCTGTGTGGTAGTGAACCATGGGGCTGGCAGTGGTCCCAGGACCCTGTTACCCACTGTCCTGTGTTGGTGTGTCCTGGACTGGCTGAGTTCTGACACCAGGCACAGTGGTCTTGCCCCAACTGCATGTCACCTCTACCAGTGTGGACCACCTCCTGGGTGCAGTGCAAGGCCACAGTCAGTCTCAAGGGGGAGGGGACAGTATAGGGCAGCCCCGCCGCAGCTCATGTCCTTCTGTCCTGTGTTCCAGTGCAGGGACTTCACAGCCCACACTGGCTATGAGGTGCTGCTGCAGCGGCTGCTGGATGGCAGGAAGATGTGCAAGGACGTGGAGGACCTGCTGCGGCAGAGGTGGGAGTCCCTGGGACGGGCAGGGTGGGAGGGGTCCTATCTCTTGGGCTACTGCTGGGGTGCCCTGCTCCAGGAAGCCGGAAGCCAGCCCTGGTCCCCCAGCCTGGACCCTCCCCCCCAGGCAGCTGTGTGTTTGTGTGTGTGGTGCCTGCAGCTAAAGGGGCAGGAACCCAGCTTCTCCCCGCAGCCACCCTGCCCTGAGGCTGTCAGAGGGCCCCTGGAGGAGACGACAGCAGTGCTCACTGTGCCTTGCAGGGCCCAGGCGGAGGAACGGTACGGGAAGGAGCTGGTACAGATTGCGAGGAAGGCAGGCGGGCAGACAGAGATCAAGTAAGCACCAGATGCAGCGCTGGGCACTCCTCAGCCGGGGCTTTGGGACTTTATCTCTTGGGTGTCCGGTCATGGGGTAGCCAGGTTGGGCCAGGGCATCTGGACTGACAAAGCATGGGTCTTGCGTGGTGCCAGGTGACCGAGTTTGGGTGCTGGTGGTCAGCACAAGCCAAAGCTCTCCGTCCCCAGCTGCTCACACCCAGGTCAGTGCCAGCCCAGGGGGCCTCCACCCAGTTGTGGGGGGGAGTGATGTCTCAGCCTGGGCTTCTAGGCTGGAGGGGGGCCAGGGCCAGGGGCTGCTGCTCTGCCCCCAGGACAGAACCTGGGACAGCTGCTGTGTCCACAGGAAGCAGGATAAGAACATCCCCTTCCTGAGCAGCTTACATGACCCACGGCCTGGCACAGGCCTGGGTGGGAGGGTGCCCTGGGGAAACGCCATAGTGGAGTTTGTGTCTGCCTGGGTGGGGAACTGAGGCTGGGCATTGGAGCCCCAGGTGTGGACATCCCAGGTGAGACAGGGTCCTGGGTTCAGGGAATACTGGACTAGGTCCTGATAGGAGCCCAAGGCCTGAGCCTGCAGAGCTACCCCGCCTTGTCCCTACACTGATTCAGGGAGGTGATGTACCCTGTCTGCCTGGAGAGCTTCAGATGGACCATGCCCTCTAGGGAAACCTGGGGCCATCAAAGGAAGCTTTAGTGGCTAAAGTAATGCCCTGCCCAGGGGCTGGGGTGCCCAGCATGAGCCTGAGCATGCATGGTCCCCTCTCTGAGCACTTATCCCATCTACCTCTGCCCTGGGCTGGGGTGCAGTGGGTGCAGTGGCATTGAGGGTGTGGGTGGGGGCAGTGCCCAGGGCAAGCTGTGTTTTCCGAGAGATGACGAGGGCCAGGCCAAGCAAGCAGGAGGCAGTGCTGAGAGGCGGGTCCACCGAACCATGCTTAGGGGACTGAGTCACAGGGCTGACCGCAGGAAAGGAGCTGAGCTGGGGGTTGGAAGGCTGAGTGGGGCAGGTCTTACTTGACTTAGTTTCCCCTTCTGAGTTGTGGTTCCTGCAGAAGGTGGCAGTCGCCCCTGAGAGGTGCTCAGGATGCAGCAGGGTTTACACTCTCCCTGCCTTTCTGCCATCTAAATGTGACTGGCACGAGCCTCTTTTCCAGGTTGTTAGCTCAGGGGCAATGGGGGACACAACTGAGCCTTCGCCCTTCCCCCTCTGGCCTCCTCATAACCCACAAGCTCAGGTGTCTCCTGCCAGGCCCCCCTGCCCCACAAGCTGTGGGCATCCTGCCCTGGGGTTAGAGGATTTGAGGCTGACAGACCTTCCTGTGAGCAATGACAGACCCCCAGGGTGTGGCCCAAACCCTCACCTCCTTTTGCCACAGACCCCAAACACTGGTTTTCCTGCCAAACACGTTTTGTGATGAAGCTGGACTGTGTTTAAAGGCGGGATTTCAGGCTGAGCCTCCTGACAGGAAAGTAGGAAGGGGCAATAGGATGAGTCCTGCGCGTGAGCCCTGGCTATGGGTGGCAGGGGGAGGGATGGAGTCCAGGAGTCAAGGGAGGGGGCTGTCAAGCAGTCACCCCTCCTGCCCTGCCTCCACTCGGCCACCCGCACTTCCTGTTTGTGAGGTGAGGATCGGAAAGGCCTCCTCCCCCTCTGAGTTGAGGGTGAGTCCTCTCAACGGGCCCGTGTAAGCAGAGGGGGCCCTCAGAGACCCACGCGCGCAGCGCAGGGCCCAGGCGGTCGCCCTCAGGCCTGGCCTGGGGGTCTCTCAGGTCCCTGCCCCTCCCTGGCAATTTCCCCATCTATCCTAAACGGAAGCCAGGCTTCTTCCCAGACAAAGCCGAGCCCAAGCATGTGGCCACCAGGGGGCAGACGTGCCCCTCCTCCTCGCTGTGGCCTAGTTTTCCCGCCGGGGTTTGTAAAGGCGCCCCTCCAGGCGGGCATACTTTAGGCACCCGTTACCTGGAGCCCAAGCAAATGGGCGTCCTGTTTTCCTCTGTTCACCGCGCCTGGCATCCCTCCTCTCCTCTGCCCTAGTGGTCACCCGGCCCCTCCCCACAGCCAGCGACACCCACTGGGGAAGCCAGGCCTTATCCTGGCTGAGGTGCTGACAGGAGAGGATTGGAGTGGGCACAGGAGAGGGGTTACTCTGTAATATCCTGAGATTACAGGATGGGGTTGTGTGGATGGTCACAGTTCAGCTACTACATAGGATGCTGGGCCCCTCACCACGATAAAAGTGCTCTGGCCAGCCAGGATGGGAGGTTTGTACTCCCTGACGACCTGGTCCTTTCTGTCTTGCAGCACCTTGCGAGCCTCCTTTGACTCCCTAAAGCAGCGTAAGTCCACATCATTCCCCACTTGGGCTGCAGGGTAACAGAGGGGTGATGCCAGCCAGGAGGGTGAGGCAGGCTGTTACTGGTTTCCTGCTAGGCTGGGAGGATGAGGAGGCAAAGAGCTAAGGGGTGCCAAGCAGGCTGGGTATGGGAGCTGTGGTAGGCTGAGGCAGGCTTGTCCCCAGAGATGGAGAACGTGGGCAGTGCACACCTCCAGCTGGCCTTGGCCCTGCGAGAGGAGCTGCGGAGCCTGGAGGAGTTCCGCGAGCGGCAGAAGGAGCAGAGACGCAAGGTGAGGAGGGTGAGGGCAGACTGAGCAGGCGCAGGAGGTGCTGGTCTCCCAGGGTCCTGCCGCAGGGCCCTGGGGTCAGAGTGGAGCGGACCGTGGGGCAGCTGAGTGGCCAGAGTCACTTCTGCCCACACAGGGACACTTGGCCCTTGGGGTGGCCACAAGGCGGGAGTGTGAGCGGAGGCTGCAGGGCCGGGCGGGTTCAGAGCGTGGAGGGGTAAGGTGCAGGCCAGGGTGCCGTCTGTGGGAGGGGCTAGGCTGGGCAGGTGACCACTGATCCTGGCACCAGAGAACAATTTACAGCCAGAATTGACCCACAAAATGCAAGCAACATTGGAGAAAAGTTTTTGAGGCAGGCTAGGCTAGGCCACTCCCCCTCCCTCTGCCTCAGTTTCCCTTTGTAGCATGGTACTTTCGTTCAGTGTCTGAACATTGAGAACTGTATTCACAGACGTGCTGCCATATCTGCCACCCTGGTACTGGGCAGTGATCTCCCATGCACTGGGGCTGTAAGGTCACAGCTGGCTGTGTCCTGTGGCTGCAGTGTCCTCACTTCACCTTTGGTGTGTCTCAATGTGCGTGTGCACCTCCCCCAACCCTGGGACCAGGCCACCCAAACCTGAGGCCAGGGCACTGTGGCACCAGGGTGTCACTTCTGATACCCCCCTTCCCACCTCCATCTGAATAAGGGGCCGCCATGCTGCACACACTCACACTGTGGAGGGTCTGGGCCCTGCTTGTGGGTTCACGTGCAGGCCTGAGCTGAGTGTGGACTTGGCTCTCACAGGCTGAGTGGAGGACTGTGTTGGTGTGTGTCTGTGTGCGTGTCCGGTGCAGGGAGAAGTCTGGTGGAGCCTGAGTCCAGGACATGAGGAGGAGCCTTCCCCTACCCCTCAGCAGCAGGCTGCTGGGCCTCGTAACAGGGATGTCTGTCCTCTTGGCCTGGGGAGCATAGCCCCTGCTCAGAGCCCCATGTTCCTCACCCGCAGTATGAGGCTGTCATGGACCGTGTCCAGAAGAGCAAGTTGTCGCTCTACAAGAAGGCCATGGAGGTGAGGGCCTGCCTGGGTGACCCGGGGACACCAGGGCCCCTAGTACAGTGAACCTTTGGGGCTTTCATGATATGAATAGCCCACTAGCACACGTGCTGTAGTTCTGCAACACTGCCTAGGGGATCAGCAGGGAACTAGGGGTCCTGAGGGAAGGACAGGGTGGGGAGCCACAGGGTGATCACTCTGTAGGTTAGGAATCCTAGGACTGGGTTGGATCCGCAGGTCCTAGGTGGGAAGGGGAAAAGGGTCTCTCAGATGTCTCCCTGAGGACACTTTGAAGTGGAGGCACCAGGGCTACCCTGTCCCAGCAGGAAGGATGCTGCCCCTGCCTCTCAGACCTGGGGCGTGTGGCTCTCGTGACCCAAGCAGGTGTGCTCGGCCCTTCGGGCCTGATCCTTGCCTTCTCCCTCCAGTCCAAGAGAGCATATGAGCAGAAGTGCCGGGACGCAGACGACGCCGAGCAGGTCTGCGAGCGCATTAGCGCCGCTGGGAGCAGCGCCAGCCAGAAGCAAGTGGAGAAGGTGTGTGATCCCGGGTGCGGGGGGTTTCCTAGACGCTCAGGGCTTGGACAGAGGGTCACCTCTGACTGAACCCAGGCTCCTGAGCACAGGGACAAGAGGAGCCTTTGGAGGCTGCAGAGAAAGGACTCAAACCCAATTATGCAGACACGGCTCCTGACCGGCTGGGCCCTAGGCGAGGCTGGGGGTGTCAGAGGCAGCCGGGCCCAGAAATGGCACCCAGTGCACTAGCCCACAAGCCAAGGCCCCAAGGGGCAGGGGCAAGGCGGGCACCAGAACCTGGGTGGGTCCCAGCCGTGGGCTCAGGGCTCACAGCTCTGCCCTGGGTCTGGATGTTCATTGTGCACTGAGCCAATGGGCTGCACGTCCAGCTTGTTCCCTTTCCATGATGGTCCCGGAGGGGAGGGAAAACCTCAGCAAATGATGGAAGGTGCCCAGCTTACCCGGAGCACGCCGGGTAGCCGCAGTACAAGATGGTCACTCCGCTCTCCTTGACCCTCAGAGCCAGAACAAGGCCAAGCAGTGCAAGGATGCAGCCAAGGAGGCAGGTATGTAGGCCCTGCTCCAGCTGTTAGCCCTTTTAACAGAAGAGGAAACTGAGGTACAGAGAGGCTAAGCAACATCCCCGAGTCACATCCTTGTCCCTGCTAGCAAACCTCCTAGAGGCATGGCTCCCTGTCCCCCAGAGAGCCCTATGCACTCTTCTCTGCCCTGGCTGGGGACTAGATACCCAAGCCTGCTAGGCTCCCTGCTCAGCAGCTCCCCCATCAGCTGCAGCCCCAGTCGTGGGAATAGATGCTCTCTCCAAGCCTCAGTTTCCCATTTGGAGAGGAAGCAGGATGTAGGAATGGCTCGAGTCAGGACCCCAGGCACGGTGAGGGGCTGGGGGTGCCCCCAAGAAGGCTATAGGCAGGAAGCTCCTCTGGTCCCTGGGGAGGGAGGGTTAAGTCTGGGCCGCAGCCTCCTGAGCTCCTGTGCCGGCAGAGAGGACATACAGGCAGAACATTGAACAGCTGGAGAAGGTGCGAGGCGAGTGGGAGCAGGAGCACCGGACCACCTGTGAGGTGAGGCCAGGTGGAAGCTCGTTTCCCGCCTGCGTCCCTGATGGAGTAGCGGAGGCTGTGCTAGGCCTGTCCTAGGCACCAGCTCTGTCCTGGCTCCTGGTCTTGCTTGGCCCCCTTCACCCCGGGTGCTGAAGCCAAAAACAAGATCCAGGCCAAGCCTTGTGTCCTCTTGCTGGCCTCCCTGAGAGTGCACAGGGGCTCAGACCCCTCCCGGCAGCCTGGAGGTGGCACAGTGGTGGGCCGGGAACCCCAAGGGTGGTCTTCCTGTCCTGTGAGGCAGTGCCTAGCTGGTCAGCCTCGCCCCGCCTGGCCCACAGCCCGTCCTCCTGTCCCCTGCAGGCCTTCCAACTGCAGGAGTCCGACCGCCTGATTATCCTGCGCAATGCCTTGTGGGTGCACTGCAATCAGCTCTCCATGCAGTGTGTCAAGGATGACGAGGTGCGGCCGGGTGGGGGTGTCCAGGGCCACTCAGCTGCCACTCGGCGCTGTGTTCCAGTTGGGGTCTCAGACTTCAGCCTTGCTCCCAGTGTCCCAAGACGGGATGTCAGAACAGTGCTTGGTGCTCCCCGAGCTCCCAGGGAGTCAGGACCCTCCTGCCTGTGGGCTCTGGGTTACTATCTCAAATGACTGGAGCCCATCTGACAGCCACATGGGCCCCTGGATGCACTCAGCCTGCACTACTGCTGGACTGGTGCATCCCTGTCCCCCAAGTTTCCTACAAAATGAGGTAGACAGGGTCCTGCACAGATATGCTCAGGAAGAAGTCTGAGCCGTGAGGTCCTGCATTTCAGGCCCTTGGTGGGGGCCTGGTCCACAGCCTCGGCTCTCGCCCACTGTAGCTCTATGAGGAAGTGCGGCTGACGCTGGAAGGCTGCAGTGTGGACGCCGACATCAACAGCTTCATACAGGCCAAGAGCACAGGCACCGAGCCCCCAGGTAAGGCCTGGCCTAGGAGGCTGCGGGGCTGAGCCTCGGGTTGGGAGACTGGGGGTTCACAGCATTCCCATAGGGACCTTCTGAGGTGAGGCCCAGGGTTCTCAGAGAACAACGGCGAGGAGGGGGCCCCAGCCTCATCCCAGCCTGCTGGGTCCCAGCCAATCCATCCCCACTGTCATGCCTGTAGTGGGGCCCCTCAGGCGAGCAGCAGGGGAGGCAGCGCCCAGGCCAGAGTGCTGGGAGGAGGCCCAGGCCCTGCGCCCCCGGGCCTCACAGGCATGCTGTCTCAGCCCCAGTGCCCTACCAGAACTACTATGACCGGGAGGTTGCCCTGTCAGCTGGCAGCCCTGGCCTGCAGCCATCCTGTGGCATGATAAAGAGGTAAGCAGTGGTGGGGACAGGGGCTCTGCCACTTCCCTGTGTCTCTGGTACCTGTGGCAGGCAGGATGGGCTCAGCCTGCCATCAGGGAGCCTGTGCCCACAGGGGTCTAGGCACTGCACGATAACAGCCCATTACTCACTGGAACTCTGCCCTCATGCCAGCTTTCTGTCCCTTGGATGCAACCGGGCCTGGCTGGGCCCTGGGCATTAGGCTGCAGTGGCTGCACCCTCCATGCACAGGAGCAGGGAATCAGAGGTTCCCCAGGCTCACCTGTCCCCCTTGGGCTGGCTGTGACCAGCTGCCAAGGCCCCTGTGCTATGTGGTGACTGTGGCCTGATTTGGCCGCCTGGGACACAAGAGGGGAAGGGCTGGCTTGGCCCAGGCAGGAGACAGCCCCGGCAGGGTTTGACAGCAGGTGCTCTTGCCCACAGGCGAGGCCACAGCAGGCATGGTGACCTGAGTGCTTCCACAGCCCAGAGCAGCCTGCAGGGGCAGGGTTAGGGGTCTGGTTCTAGAGAAGAGGCACAAGAGAATACCCTTGGGGCACCCTTTAAATCACATCCATGTGGGGGCATGGGGGCTCAGCCCTGAGAGATGTCCCAGAGCTCTGCAGTCCTCTCCCTGACCCTGTTTCATTCGGGCCCAGGTTCTCCGGGCTGCTGCATGGAAGTCCCAAGAGCACACCCTCGCAAGCGCCAGCTGGTAATGGGATGGCTGGGGAGGATCCCCAAATCCTCTTTGGCTCCAGAGGGAAGGATACCTAGGTGGCACAGGCGCATAGTCCAAAAGGTCCCTCCAACAGCAAGGCGGGTAGCCAGGGCCATCAGGGGTGGTTCTGAGAAAGAGCCAGGCCAAGCCTCACCTCTCGGCTTCCACAGAGATCCTGACACCCACCCCCGAGCGGAAGGAGTGCGTCTACGCAGACATCGCTGTCTCTGTGCAAGAGGCACCCGCCCACGACTGCCCGGCCCAGGACTACAGGGCCCTGTACGACTACACAGCGCAGGTGGGGGCTGGCCCCACTCTGCACTGAGTCTGGTTTGAGGTTTGGGCTCTGCCCCTTGGCTCAGGACCTCATCTTGTGGCCATCACTGTGGAGAACTGCCACAGAATGGGTCCGGGCTGGGACTACTTATGTCCCCAAGCACTGCTTGAGACAGCTGAGGGTGGCTGTGCCGAAACTCAGAGTACAGACTGCTCCCTGCAGGGAGAGGAGGGCAGCAGGTCTGGAGCCAGACCAGTGGGTCAGGGTGTGGGCTGTACCGACCAAGGCCATGCAGGGAGGTGGACCCTTAGCCTGTTCTGCGACAGGGTGCCAGGCCAGGACAATGACCAGGTGCCCTTGTGTCAGTGGCCAGCCAGAGACACCTGGCCCCATAGTGGTGGTGGCTATGTGGTGAGCCTTGAGGAACAGCATATCCTTGGCTCTGGGGGACTGAGCACCTGACTCCCTGTGCTCTAGTGGCCACAGCAGGCGGGGAGGCTGCTGATGACAGGGACGGGAGGTGCCACATCCTGCCTGCCTCCAAAGGGGCAGCCAGCGCCCAGGCGACTGAATCCATGTGTACTTCCTGCTGGGGTGGGAGCCAGGCCAGAGCCCCACAGGTCCCTCCAGTCTCATGCACTTACCATCTCTCCCAGAGTTCCGAAGAGCTGGACATCTCTGCGGGCGACATCCTGGCAGTCATCCTGGAGGGGGAGGATGGTTGGTGGACAGTGGAGCGGAATGGGCAGCGCGGCTTTGTCCCCGGGTCCTACCTGGAGAAGCTCTGATCGACCCACTCTGCCTTGTGGCCAGGATGGTGCTGGCCACCCCCCCAGGAATAAAGACCTTCTTGGCCTCCTCTCTGCTGGGTCCCTTCCTCCACCACAGGCAGAGGGGTGGGAACAATGCCCCAGCCCCCGCTGGGGACAGAAAGAGAGTTGGTCCTAGCAGCTGGAAGCTTGAGACTGCCACGAAGTCACGTGCACCTTGGAAACGTGAGGGCTGGGAGACCAGGATTCCTGGACCATGAAGGGGTGGGCCCTAGGGGCAGCAGTCATGCAGGATAGGCAGATGTGAGAACCAGCAAGGGGGGCACACGACACCTGGCACAGGAAGCTGGCGCCTTTGACAGAGTCTGGGACATGGGCTCCAAGGCCTGAAGCGTCCATGGTCTTCACCCTCCACCCAGCCAGGGCCCAAGGAGCCAAGCTGTCTGATACTTGCTCCAGAATGCACAAGGGTGATGGGTGGCCTGGGGCTCCTCTTGGCCCTGGCTCTGTCCCATTCAGAGCCTGTCCCACATACCCAGGCCAACGTCAGACACCTACCTCTACACCCACATCTTTGCCATCTGACCACAAAGGCTGGCTTAGTTAGGCAAAGGTCATGGGTGAAGGATGACATTTTCCTTCCTCCTCTGGGCAGAAGGTGCCTCAGGCCGGGCATGGGTACCCTGCAGAACCGTGGGTATAAGGGGATGATGGGACGGGCAGGCATAGCGCAGAGGTGTGGCAGCCTCCAGCAAAGACAGGACTAGGTTGGTGTGTGCTGGGCGTCACCCAGCCCTGCTGCCTGCCAGAGGGTAGGACAGAAGAGGGGAAAAGGCCTCAGGCTATCACCTCCTTCCTGAAACATCAGGGACATCTTTCCAGAGCTGTCAAACCTAGCCTGTTCCCAGGTCTGAGTCCCAGACAGGGATGCCAGGGGAGAATAGGAAGTCACTGAATGGCATTGGCTTTAAACCCTTCCTGGGCCAAAAAAGGCCCAGCACTTGGGAGGCTTTGAGTTCAAGGCTAACATGGGCTCCACAGTGCATTCAGGACCAGCTTCAAGTATACAGTAAGACTTTGCATTACCCTCCCCCCAAGAAAGGCTGACGGGAACCAGCCCTCAAATACTGCCAGGGCCAGTCAGGTCCCAGGCCTGTCAACAGAGCAATACAACCACGAGATACAACCAACCCCAATATAACCAACCCCAAGGTGATGTTGGGGCAGTGACTGCTAAGGACTCAGGACTCCTGTGTGATCACAAGCTGGGTGGGGCCTTCTAAGCTGGAGCAGTGCCCGGAAGAGCTCTCTCCCCCGACAGGGGCAGCCAGGTACTTCTAGGCCCTGCCAAGGGGGCTGCCTCACTGGGGCCTAAAGGCTTGTGGGAAGTGGCACCTGACTGGAAACCCTCCTGGAAGGCAGAGAAGCAGCTGGACAGGACTGGTAACTCCTCAAATGGGAGGCGGAGGTGGTTGAAGAGAGGTCAGGAGTGGACTCTGAGCTCAGCCTTAGAGACAGAGGGTCTGCCCAGCCCCAGATGGAATGGGAGGTAGTGTGGGGACAGGGCTTGCTCAAGGGCCCTAGAGGACAAGGCTGACTAGGGCTCAAGGTATGTGTGGGCAACAAGGAGAAAACAGGAGCAGAGGCAGGCACCAGGGTGTTACATATTCCCTGCAAACACCTGTTGTCTTGATGGAGCATCCCATTTCACTGCAACCATTCTTTAGAAACCTTTGGCCTAGATATTCATCATCAGCTCTGACAGGCGCACAGTGAATGATGGGTAATGACTGTTAGCTAATGGTGTGGTTTTCTAGTGTTCAGCCAGAGGAGAATGAGGAGCAACTTCTGGCCACAACTGATACCAGGAAAAAAACCCAGTCAAACTCATCTCTTTTGCAGCTTCCTCCATTGTCCTTGTGTGTATCAGGTCACGACATCAGCTGTGGAGGCCAGCTGCACTGGGGGGGTGTCCCCAGTAGGGGACAAAGGCCAGGAAACAGGAACTCCTATGTAGCCTCTTCCTGACACAGCTGAGCTCACCTGAGATCAGAATATCACTGATGCTTACCGACCTATCCTTAGTGGTCCTAGAGGCCATGATTTCTCTGGGCTTCAACTTTACCAGTAAGATGGGTTCAATACAGCTATGCAAGTTATCCCCCTACTGTTCAAATGAGGTAACAGTCAAATGTTAATTAAAGGCACAGGACTACTACTCAGGAGGCGGGGGCAGGAGCATCCCAAGTTTGAGTCCAGTCTGGGCAACTTGGTGAGACAAGGGCTGTGGATACAGTGCCCTAGGTTTGATCTTTAGTAATGGAAAAAAAAGAAAAAAAAAAAAATAAGCAAAGGGCTACCACTTTTAACAAGGCCCACGTCCTCCACATCTCAGCCATTTTCAACAGCAGCTCTCAGCATACTGTACTCAGAGCACACTGGGACAGAGGAGGCTGTGCCACAGTGGCCTGTCTGACAGTGATGAGACTAAACCAGCACAGGCACCCACCTGAATTTCCACGTTCCACAATACCCAAGGCCAAATGATTCTGTCCGGCCTGGTCGGATGGAATTAGGTGGCTATCTGTTTCCCACTCTGGTACGGGAAGGTATCGCAAGTCCACGAAAGTCTCTGTAAGGGGCTGAGCAATACCCTCAGGAGAACCCACTGGCACTGCGATACAAAGCCACAGAGAACAAGTATTTTCAAGAACTACTGAGGGTGCTAAACAAGACCAACACACAAAGTGGGTGGCCTTACACACTACGGCCCACCAGGAAATGCAGCTGGAGAATTATTCCACTCACACTAGCGATGGACTGAGTTTCAGAGATGTTTCCCAAGCAAACTCTGTAAAGATCTGTAGAAAATAACTAAGACAACAGCCAATAACACAGGGCAGAAGAGAGGCAGGCACAGTGGCCCACACCTGTAATCTCAACACCTGGGAGGCTGAGGTGAGAGGACTGTGCTAAGTTTAAGGCCAGCTTTGGTTACAACAAAACAAAACAAACCCAAACCAAACCAAAAACTGGGCAAAAGAAAGAAAGTGAAAACCACAGATACAAGCAGCAGATACACTTCTGGGCTTGATTCACACTTAAATACTTATCTGCCAGGATAGAGGAGATGAGGGCTGGTAACACCCCAAGCGACAAGAGTCAGGAAAGGCACCTTTTCATGCAGACAGGGGTAAGATGAGTTAGTTCTCTCCTATAGAGCAACTGACCGGATCTATGAAATATTTAGATACAGAGTAAACTTTTTGTGCAGAGTAAACTCATTATGTACTGAAAATCTCTCAAGTCCGTGTAAAAATGCATGACACTGGGCGAATCAGAGGATTTGAACTAGCACAGGTGGTGGCCGCGCGACACTGTCAGACACTAGAGCCACTTGGCTGTTTGTGTGGATACTCTCCACCAGTGTGCTTCAGCTCGAGATGCCTGCTTATGGGGACTTTGGGTATATAAAGGTCATCACATGAGTTTACAGGGACCTGAAAAACCCTAGTGACGTCATAGTTGTCCCAGCAACTTGGCCATTCCTTGGTACAGGGTAAACGGTGTAGTCATGGGGACATACAGCATGTACAGTTACATGCAGTACGCGCCTGACATGGTGAAACACCATGACTGGTTTATGGATTTACACACTCTTATTTTAATCGTTACTCTAGAGCAGACATGTCCCATCCCCAGCCCATGGGCCACTTGCATTTTGTTTTAATACAATAAAAAACTTTTTTAAAAAAGTTGTATTAGACTTACTATCTTTATCATACAATTTACATGTGGCCCAGGACAACTTGGTATCACTTGAGGTAAGCAACGCCTCACTAAGGCCTGAGTGCGGTCATACCCCATGTCCCAAACATATGTGTTCACCAAGTGCCCTGATGGTGGCAGGGCCACAAAGACCAACCAACTCTACCGCCCAGGCTTGCTAAGGACACTCAATGATGCTTACACCATGACAGGAGACTGACCACATGCTCTCAGGATGCGCTCCTGCCAGGAAGGGACATGTGACTGTGTACATGGCACTGTTCACAGAGGCAAAGCTGAAGCAGCCTCAAGATCTGCCCACTGTTCACTGGTTATCTGTGATATTAATGCCTCTGTACAGCTCACAGAAAGCAAAGACAAGTCTTAATGGTCCAACCCAGCAGGCCAGGAAGTTAGCTCAGTGGTTCTGGCACCTGCCTCACAAGTACAAAGTCATGAGTTCAATCCCCAATAACAAACAAAAAAACCACCCCAACCCAGCAAGATGACTCTGCTGTGTTATAGACTTCAAGAAACAAGAAAAGCAAAATCAAAGGCCCCCAAGCCTGTTTCGGTACATGCAGAGAAGCTGGGAAGACATACACCACTCCTAACTGGTGCACGGGTGGGCCATCTGCTCTCTGTAGATATCCCTGTTTTTCTGAAAACTGTGTGGATGCAGCATTGGGTAGGAATTGAACTTAGGGCCTTCACAATGAGCTAAGTCCTCGGCCCTTTTTATTTTTGTCTTGAGACGAGTTCTTGCTGAGTTAGCCTGAAGCTTGTCATCTTCTTGACTGTTTATATCAACATTTTTTAAAGCACATATTATTTTTGCTAAAATATTTTCTGAGAAAGATAAAGCCAAAAATCTGTCAAATGACAAGATGAAAACCAAAGATATGACCTGAGCCACAAAAGGGAAATGGATCCCGGACATCTTATAGAGTCTCAACCGACAGAAGTGCTTTGTACAGTGTGGGCTGAGAGGGGCAAGGGCTCACTGGCCCACCTGGAGGCATTTCAGGTAGCCTTTTCCCTTCACGGAGAGTGACAATTACAGTAACAGGACTCCACTGTCCCCTGGGGATATAAATGGACATACAAAAATAAGCACTGGGAAAGGGAAGGTGGATCAAACGATGACAGCACGGTGGCCTGGAAGAACACCCTTCAGCACTCGGCCTGGGGAGGATGGACTGGGAAAAGGGCAATACTGTTCCCCAGCTCCAGGGAGGAGTGACGGAGGGTAGGTATTCACACCATCTGTGGTTATGTCTACAGAGACTTAGAGGCTGAAAAGAAAACAGCAACTCCACCATGGCAGGCAGCCACTGTCTCAAAGCTCTGAAGCCACCTTGTCCACCAATGGCGGGCCTTTCCTCTGTCAGGTGGTCACAGGGTACTGAAGGGGCATACTCAACAGCATTTACTGTCCTGGCCTGCAGTGGGCACCTCTAGTGATTGACTCTTCTGTGCAGGGGGTCATGTCCCCGTGGCAGTTGCTCTTCTGAGAGGTCTCAGTGTTTGGGGGTCCCCTGAGTTTCTGAGCTCCTTCCTGGTCTCTTACTTTGGCCCTGTGGCTGACCGTTGGTTTTACTGAGTTGTTTTACAGCCTTTTTCCCTCCTTTAAGAAGTTAACTACCTTTTTCACACAGCAAACACTGACAAAAATTTTCCTGTTGACACTTTCATTAGATCAGGTGATTAGGTTAACACCATTGGGGCGGGGCACACAGACCTCAGGAGCACAAAGGATGTGGCCACATGGAATGCAAACCCTAACCCAATCTACAGAAAACACAGACAAACCCAAAAGGAGCAGCAGCATTTAAAGGAATGGGCTGTATTCTTCCTGAACGTCAATGTTCTAAGAGACAAAGTTTCGGAAATGCTCCACATTAGAGGCAGCCAGAGACACCAATCCTCGTCAGAGCCAGGACGGCAGGGGAAACTGTGAAGGACAGCTCAAGGTCAGCTGGGATGTGAGTGACAGACTCACTGCTGTGCCGGTGCCAGATACACTGACTTTGGTAATAATACTGGGATCCAGGAGACTTCTTTCTTCTTAGGAAACAGCCATTCATGCACCAGGAACAACGGGCCAGGCTTTATGTGCCCAGAGCAAACACGCACACATCAGAAAACATGATCACAAGTCAAACAGGACAAGTATTACAGGTATGGTGGGATAAAGGAGACTTGGGCCTCTTCTATGATCGTAACTTTTCTATGGGTTTAAAATTATTTCCAAATAAAACTCTTTGTTTAAAGGCAGTAAGCGACAGCAGTGATTCTCACTCTCACTGCCCCAGCAGCAATCAGAACGTGGCTGCTGGCACCTGCTCCAGGCCCTTCAGCTCTCCTGAACCGCACCACTCCATGAGGCCTCGTCACGCTCCCTCCCACCCAGGCTCCTACTCTGGGCTGGGACCAGCCAGTGTGCAGCTGCTTGCAGCAAGCCTGCCCTTGCTTGCATGTCCAGTCTACCCTGAGCAGACAACGACGGGAGAGGCTCCAGGCTTCACTTCACCTCCAGTTTCTCCCCCCAGCCTGCAGTTCGGCTCCAGGCACAGGAGCTGATTATTCCATTCCATGCCCTGGGGTCCCCTTCTTCCACAAAGCCCCAGTGGCTCCAGGGCCAGGGTCTCCTCCAGGAAGTTGCCTTGAAGGCTCTAGGCTCTCTGCTCCCCTTCCTGTACCCCCACAGCTGCACTATATGAAAATCACCGGCTTCCGCACATTTCCCAGGTCAGGACTCTCAACTTCCCCAGGGCAAGGACAGCTTCTCGCCGTGTCCCCAGTCCAGCACAGAGCAGTTCCGTTATTTGTAAATATGCTAGACTGCAAAGCATATATCAGTGGTGTTTTGACTACTAAGGCTTTTAGATTCTGGCAACAACAAAAACAGAATTTGGCAACAGCTATAATGAAAACACGGACAAATCAGACAACACTAACATCTGAAACATTATACTGCAGCTCTGGAACTGAAATATCCCCCAAATAATAAAACACAGTTGAGGGCTGATACAGAGTTTATTGAATTAGGATTTTCTATTTACAATTGAGATCACGTCTACATACTATTCTGCTAGTCTACTTGGGTACATTACCTCTAACGAGCCAAAGACTTACGATGGTGGGCTCTGTCACGCACACACTCAGTCACTGTTTTAAAACAGTAGCGCATATATTATACGCCTCCTATAAAGCCAGTTTTGATTAAAAACCACTAGTTTCAAAAGACCAGTCTGATTCAGAAGATGAAGATACACGCTGTGTGATCTAAAATCTATCTTAGCCATTTTGTACAGTTGCTATCTTATCGAACTACAGTATATATTTGTAAAGGACACCGATGAGGGGGCACCATCTGATGTTCATTTTGTCAGACAGCTGGCTTCCTTTTCTCCCCCCTCTGCAGCCTCTGGGCAAGAGTTCCCCATTGTGAAGTTGGAAAGGACCCAGTGATCCCACAGCAGAGTCCTGTCACTACTTGGAGGTGACAGACGCAGGCCCCCGCCTGCCTTTATCCTACCACTGATGCAACTTGCAAATGATTTTGAAATAAGAACACTGACTGCCAAACTTAAAACCCAGGGCGTGGAGAGTCAGCTAGAACAAGGGAAAGAAAGCCATGGGCAGGAAGGTAAGGGAGAGGGTACAAAAAGCCAAGCTGCTCTGCCCGACACCGGCGTTCATGCGCTTCAACCAGAGAACTTGGAGCCAGCGCAGCAGACCTGCTCAGTCAACCTCTGAGCCACGCAAGAGCAAGGACTCAGGCCCGGCCTGTGCTAGGCGTAGGTGCCCCCAGTGATGAGGAGCTCGTAGGCAGGGTCTCGACTCCTCCTGCACAGCACGATGCAGGCGCACAGCATGCCCAGCAGCTGCAGGGAGAAAACAATGAGAAAGGCTGAAAGTCCTTTTAGGACCAGCATCCTGAAATCATCAAAAACAGTAAAAGTGAAAGGAAGAGCTTCTGACGAATATGCTATTTTTGAAGAACCTTAATGTCAGCTTTCTTGTTTTATCTGTAGGAACTTGGTGAGGTGGAAATAGAATCAAGGACCTTACCGTGTCTCCACTAACCCAGTGCCATCTAAAGAAGTATGGACAGGGGCTGGGGAGTTAGCTCAGTGGTTCCAGCGCCTGTCTTGCAAGCGCAAGGGCCCGGGTTCGATTCCCCAGTAACCACATACCATACTGGGCAAGGAGACTCACGCTCAGCAGCAACCTGTACCACATACCACCGTGCCAGGCGTGGTGGCTCACGCCTGTAATCCCAGCACTCGGGAGGCAGAGGCAGGAGGATTGCTGTGATGTGAGTTGGAGGCTGAGCTCAGGGCCAGCCTGAACCACAAAGCGAGACCCTGTCTCAAAAAACCTAAAAAAAAAAAAAAAAAAAAGAAGTATGGACAGTGATGGGACCTTCTGTGTGTCCTGTCCCCCAGTGTGGCAGCCACAAGGAACAACACCTGAAATGCAGCTGGCACAGCTAAGGAATTACGTTTTACGTTTTCATTTAAGTTAGACACAAGTAGGCAGCAGCTTCTACATCAGACAGCAAGTGTCATTTCCTCCTTAGAGGAGGACTTAGAGATGACGCAAGTGATCTCCATCTTGGGGAACTGTAGGTTTTATGACATTCGCACTACTCAGTACACCAAAAGCTACATCCTAGAAGACCATTCCTGGTGCCAAAAATGTAGTCTGAGAGTTTTCGCTTCTTTCCTATTTCCTGTTTTTGAAGTCCAGGTTTAGTTCTGTGGCATTAGGTACATATTAGATATTTTTAAAGGTCACTCTTCCATTTTCGTTTTATTTTCATATTCCCTAATCTTTCTGTGCGAGCATACAGAAGCGGTAATAAAGTCATGTCCTGCTACTTTACATAAACTGGAGGGTAAAGCTGAATTATGGAGAAAACGATTCTAGAATTTTTGACCCAGCCTCCCACAAATTACTCTATAAACAAAAATCAAGGGGCTAAATAAATGTGACTGTGGTGTTCCCACTCCTTGCTGACAGTGAAGACCTCAGTTCCCTGATCCTGAACACAAGGCGCCCTGCACACGCAGGGTAATGTAATCTCAGCGGAATGTACCCAAATGTCAGCACTCTTGGAGCTCAAGGCAGGAGATGACTAAAGTGTGCAGAGAAGGTGGGTGTCCTATCCAGCCGTCCACGGACCACAGCTGCACACTCGGGTTCAGCCCTTCTCTGAGCCTGAACACTACTGCTCAGGGTGTGGACCTGCTTGCTATCAGCTGCATGGTTCCACGGTACCAGGATCTGCTGGTGCTTCCTTGTACGAGACCGTCAGGCACAGGTGCAAGAGCAGACTCTGTGACAGCTGAAGCCAATGCCAGAGCCAGACATAGTTAGTGTCTAACTCCTGGTAAGTTTCTGTTCACCATTCATTGTAACAGTCTTAAAGTTCTGCAATTATACACAACTGGCTCACAGGCAATAGTAAATTGGGCAACAAAAAAATGCTCCTCTCAGAAATTTCTGATTTGCTAAGAGAAAGCCTTCTCTCCATATATGTATTTTTTTTAGTTTTGACTTTTATTTGAGACAGGGTCTCGCTTTATAGTTCTGGTTGGTCCTGAACTCAGTCTCAAACTTAGCAATCCTCCTGCCTCTGCCTCCCAAGTGCACTGTGGTATGTGGTACTGACTGAGGTGGGCATGAGTCACCACGCCCAGCATTGGTGTATGTGGCTACCAGGGATCAAACTAAGGACCTTGGGCTTGCAAGTGTTCCAGGCACTGGAACCACTGAGCTCAATCCTTGGCCCCTCCCCATATTCTTTTCAGTGGGTTTACTTCTGCTAAATAGTCAGCACTCTTATTCACTTCAATTAAATCAACTTCTGTTGATCTAAAAACATCTTAAAAAGCTTGACAAACTCTATGCCAGGTATGGTTGGCACATGCCTACAGTTATGGCACTCTGGAGGTTGAGGCAGGAGGAATCCAAGTTCTAGCCGAGACAGTGAGACCCTACCTCAAAAAGTAAAAAATAAAGCACGGAGGCTGGGAATGTAGGTCAGTGTGAGTTCCCTGTGTTCCATCCCTAGTCTGTCTCTGTCTCTGCCACACACATACGCACACATGTACATTCAGCAATAAGTCTAAGAACAGCAATCTCTCCATAATAACTTGTTATCCTCACCCTTAAGATCACAGGCCCATTTCCAAAGCCTTGCTACACTGAAATTTCACTGATTATTGAAAATTTCCAACAACAGATTTGGAAAATTCTATGTGAATATTTTAGCTCCAGTGTTATTTCTTCCAATGATAACTTCCCTGCAATGTTTAAATTCTGGGAACTAATCTACTTGAGTATATGTAGTATCAGCGCAACTGCAATATGTGCTCCCATGTTTATAACAGCCCAGTTTGTAATAGCTAAGTCTTGGAAACAGCCCAAATACCCATCAATTGGAGACTGGATAAAGAAGATGTGTTTTTTAAAAAAATAAAATGGAGGGGCCGGGGAGTTAGCTCAGTGGTTCCGGCGCCTGTCTTGCAAGCGCAAGGGCCCGGGTTCGATTCCCCGGTAACCACATAACAATACTGGGTGTGGAGACCCCACGCCCAGCAGCAACCAGTACCACATACCACAGTGCCGGGCGTGGTGGCTCACACCTGTAATCCCAGCACTCGGGAGGCAGAGGCAGGAGGATT